>JBBMJZ010406330.1:0-12820 GCA_037833815.1 Zingiber zerumbet
GGTAAAGGAGTTAATCATGAGGTTAACTTTAACCCGACTGCTAATTAATTAATTGTTTATGAACTTTAACCATGTGGCAACGATGTTGGAACTGTCACATTACTACATTAGCGGCTCTTCTATAGTCAGTATTATGGATATGAAGGAAATTAAATATAAGTACATAGCTAAAAATATATGGCCGAGATACATGTGGCAAATGGCAATAACATCAGGATTACATAAAAGACAAGAATCGTCTTCTGAGATTGTCTCATACGATTTGAAAGAGAAGTGACTAGTAAATTATGGTAAATTCTGGAGAAACTTATTTAAGAGTATGGCATACAATGCATTTCTCACATGTTAATAATTGATCTCTGATCTATTGCAATATGTACTGTTTATTTATGAAATCAACAACAATATAAAGATATTTTTTAGGAGGAGACCGTGAAAAGACGTTAAATTATCACTCATTTATTCAGGGGTCGATTTCAATTATAATTTATTTATAGAAATTTATTCTCTAAATGAGACGTATAATCATAAGATGCTGGGCTTCTGAGTTGTTTGTTATGAACTTTTTTCGATTTATCCTGATAATCGATAAAAAAAACTTTCATATGATCAAGCCAACCATCCCAAATTTATTATTATACCTTAATAATTTTTTTTTCTGGTGGATGAAGACTGGTTTAGCCGTGAGAGATTCAAATTAATCCTCATTCAAAATCCGAGTTAATGATCAATCAGGCGCTAAGAGCATTTCCAATGTAAATTTTGTCAAAGGTTTATAAAATTAAAAAACCTCAATAAAAAAGCTTTTATGATTGTGTAAGTGAGATTTAGGGTTTTTAATTCAAGAGTAGTTTTGAGATTTCAAACCTACTATTTTTTCTTAAAGGTGGAGTCAATAAATTAATGCTCATGATTGATGTAATATGTATGGATTCAAACAACTACATATGAAGAGAATTATAAAAAAGCTCACTTAAAGAGAGTTTTAACCATTGGGAATATTTGAATGAGCTTTTATAATATTGATGTGGCATGTTAAAATTTTTAAAAAAGCTCATTCAAAGCTTTAATGATTGGAGATGCCCTTACCCATGTGGTAGGTGCCGCTGATGAATGTTTTTTGGCCCTTGCCATGTGGATAGTTGCCCACAATAATACACGTCGGGTGTGCAATATAATTTTACCCTATATATATAGGATGTGTTCGGGCATTCATAACTACATGGAGCCGCTCCTTCATTTTTCTTACTTTTTATATATATATTAAAATATTTTTTTTGTTTATTTTAAAGAAATTGCTTAGAGGTATTTTGATAGTAGGGATCTATAAAGAAATTATTGACGTGTTTTTTATAATGAAAAGATGTGTAAGATTTTTTAATGTTGATGTGATGACCCTAAGACATCCATGAAAAACCTCCCTCCCATAGTGGAGGGAGGTTTTTTGTTTCAATCGAAGAAGCAGCTCCATTCTTACGGAGTCGCTCCTTCAACTTTTTATTTTTGTTTTATATTAATTTTTTTAATAATTGTAAAAAAAATTACAACACATGCAACAATAGCTAATGTTTTAACCGTTGTCTGCCGTTGAACAACGTCTAATTTTTAGCCATTGTTAAAAGGTTAAAATTTAATTTTTAAATTTATAAAGAAATCTATAAATATAGGATCGATTTCATTTTTTTATTCATTTCATTGCTATCTTTACTCTCTACTTATTTCTTCCTTTCATTCCCTATTTGTATTCGATATGGATAAAAATCTCAATACTTTATTTACAAATCTTTTAAATTCTTCAAATACCAAAGGAAATACATCTTCTCAAAATACTCGCATTCCTCTAAATATCCAATATCCTCATATTTTCTCTCACACGCAATATCCTTCAAATTTTTAAAATATTTCATATGTTCCCAAAATATTCTCTAAATTTCCCAAATTTCCAAAGTTCTCAAAATTTTTGGATGAATCCAAGTAACTCCGCCCCAGCTTCATTTGGTATGTATCGACCCTAAAATTGGTCAACAATGGGTGACCAACTTGAGATTGCCTTATCCTTACGTATTTTCTCCTACTCAACAACCAGTCATACTTTCGAATGAATCGAGAAAAGCTACTATTGATCCATCTATAAGCGACAAAGAATCTCTAACACCATCATCTGTTCTAGCAACTCAATTGCCACCACACTCATTACAGAAGAGCATGAAGTTGAGCTGCAGAAAAATGAATCGAAACGAAGATTTTGGTCTCTCAATGAAGACGTGGTCCTTGCGAAGTCATGGGCAACTATAAGTATCGATGCAATCATTGGTAATGACCAGAAGGATCAAGATTTTTGGAAACGTATAGCTGATTATTACAACAAGCATCGCCTCACTGGATCTATAACGAGAAGTTATCAGCGGCTGAAATCACATTATTATATGTTTGCACCAATGGTACATGAATTTTTTTACACATTATAAGAATTTTTATACTCATCGTCAAAGCGGTTGGAGTGACGAGAATGTGTTGGAGAATGCATTGAATATGTGGAAAGCCAACAACAATAACAAGGATTTTAAGTATATGCATGGGTGGAGGGTAATGACAATAATGAAAATAATCTCTAATTAATTTCAATCCATTGGAATTTATTATATTTGACATCACAATCCAGATCGATATAAATCAAATAAGAAAAATAATATTTCTAAGTTTATTATATTACTATGTTTATAATTATTATGATTGTATACCTTATTTAATTTTTCTATTATTATTTTAGACAACTTGTATAAATAAGTCTATTTGACTTTAGTAATAAGATTATAAAAAAACTTTATATTATTTCTTTCTTCTACCTATTATCCTCTATAAAGGATTCTCAAAGAGTATGAGAAATATTCTCCACAATCAGTTGCTCATTACTCTAACAAGAAGACAAGGACATCTGAATTAGGGGAAAACACTTCAACATCAAATCATATACGAGTGTTGATTTGGATGACTCTGAAGTCTGCATTTGTCCGATAGGGCAAAATACAGCGAAGAGGAATGACAAATTTAAAGCCAGAGATAGCGACACAATGAAATATAACATTGACAAAGAATGACAAGATATTAAAGAATATTAAATACAAAAAATGACTTTACAGGAAGCCGAGATCTTTCATAAGGCTTATGAAATTCTTATGAAGAATACTAGTGAGATGACACCAGGACAACTTTATTTACTTAAGAAAATGGTGGAAAAAATTAAACAGAGATATAGCATGGTATAGATGTATTTAAGTTTATTTTTATGTATTATTATAATTTATGTCTTTTTATTTGATGCACAATAATATTTATGTATTTTTTTAATTATTAATGCTATTTCATGTTAAAAATTTATAAATTTAAATTTTATAAAAATTAATAGTATATAATGTAAAATATGAAGGAGAGATAAGAATTATATATAATGAAAAGTGTGAGACACATGAAGGAGTTGTTGAGAGGTATTTTTGATAGTGGAAAGAGGTGTGAGGTTTTTAACTTTTGATGTGACATAGATATGGCAATGAAGGAGCTCTCAATGGGCTCTAACCACTGTGGATGTCGATTAAAGTCTTGTGCTTGTGTGACTATGAATACTTACCCACGTGGTAGGTGTCGATTAACGTTTTTTGGTGCCTGCCATGTGGATAGGTGCCCACAATCAAGCACATCAGGCATGCAGTATAATTTCACCCTATATATATAGGATGTGTTCGGGCATTCATAGCTACATGGAGCCGCTCCTTTATTTTTCTTGTTTTTTATATATATTAAAATATTTTTTAGTTTATTTTAAAGAAATCGCTGAGAGGTGTTTTTGATAGTAGGGATCTATAAAGTTGTTGAGTTTTTTTATAGTGGAGAGATGTATAGGTTTTTTTAATGTTAATGTGGCACTGATATAGTATCGAAGGAGCTCATGGAGAGGTACCTTGTGTTGCTCACATACAATTGTGCGCTACTGTGAGCACCTGCCCATGTGATAGGTATTAGCCAACCTTTTTTTTTGGCACTTGCCGCATGGGTAGTGCCCACAGTCACACACGGCTATCACACACGTGGAGTGTGCAACATAACTTCACCTTATATAATATTAACGTACACCTGCCACGTGGGCAGGTGCCCACAATGGTGCGCACAAGGATGCGCAATAAGGTCATCCACAATCGTGAAACCTTTCCATGTTCTCCTTCGTTGCCATATCCGCATCACGTCGAAAATAAAAAGCTTCGCACATCTTTCTACTATAAAAAAACTCCCAACATCTTTATGGGCCTCACATTTAAATAAACTAAACTTAAAACATTAATTAAAAAAAGAAAAAAAGAGCCGCTTCTTGTCAGAAATGGAGCCACGTAGACAATGTGAGCTCTCAATAATCTCTCATTGTGGATGTTTTAAGACACCCCATATATATAAAGTGAAGTTATGTTGCACACCCTGTGTCGGTAGGGATGCAAACGAATTGATTCATGAGCTTTTTGAACCGACTTTAAAAATATTCGATTCATATTTAAAATTATCGAACTTGAACATATTCGATAGTTTTTCAAGTCTAATTTGAACTCATAATATTTTATTCAATTGTTCACAAGTCACTCGTGAATCAGGCTCAAATCGAATTCTAATTATTTTTTATATAATTTTAATTTAAATATATTTAAATTAAGGTTTTTGAATCGAATTCAAATGTAAATAATTTTGTATTTTGAATTATATTTCGAATACGTTTTTGAATAAGGTTCGAGTAATTAAAAAAAAAATCGAACTCGAATTTTATTTCGTCTACACCCCTGGTTGTGCGCGACTATGGATAGCTGCCCAGATGGCACGTGCTGATCAACGTTGGTGTACTTCACCCTGTGTATATAAATTTGCTCGATCAACAAATGTGTACACGTGGGAAATACTAGATTATTTTCTAATCTTTGCTTAAAAATTAAAATGATGACAGTTCAAATTAATTAGTCAATAAATAATCCATTAATTTGACCAACGCAGACACCGCTAAATTCTAGTGTGCATAAACAAATTAACTGACGTTATCTGTGTGAATATATAATTTTCTGAGAAGAAAACTTTCAGGAAATTTCGATTGGGGACATTAATTCAAAGTCGACGAGGAATATATTCACATTTGAGACTATGTAAACATACATATTATATTAATCATGTACATATTTATACATATTACGTAAATTTCCAATCATAAAATTCATTTTCAACAAAGACTGATCAAAATCAATTCTAGAAACATGAGCGAAAATTATTCATTTAATGGTTAGAAAAACATTCACACACAAAACAGCCCGAAACTACGGTCAGTGTAGAATCCTTAAAAAAGATCAAACCACATTGAATATAATTCTATTGCATGCAACCTTATGTTACATTTTGGAACTTCTGCAAATAGATCGTCCATGTTGAGGTATATATCATGAAGCTCCTGAGTCCCCAAATGTAATCAGTTTTGTGGCTCGGATCCTTGCGGCAAGGATCAAAATACTAGGTATATACGAGAACATGCTGTCGCACTTCAAATATGTTCTACTATGATGTATTCATTACGCGGTAACTTTCCAGCTCCTTGTCTAATTCATTGGCAGACTTCTCAAACCTTTGCTGCCCTCCATGACCATGGCTTCGACCACGGCCACGTCTAGCCCTAGTACCACGGCCACGGCCACGGCCTCTGAAACTTCCACGACCTCGACCATGTTGAAAGCCACCACCCCGAGTTATCCTGCTTGAGGTGAAACAAGTTAGGAAGTTAGACCATATCTGTGACATGACAACCTTTTAGCTAGATAATACGGTAACATTAGCCTCTGTAGAAGCTTTTTTCTAACTTAATGTGAAGATTTCACTCGCTTATCCATAATAAGTAGACTTCGAAAATAAATGGGAGTTCGGTTTTCCTCGTTCAAGTTTATCCTTGTTGAGGAGCCAAACTGATGTTTCATTCATTTTGAATCATTTTATGTATTTAGGAAATATGAGAGTTTATTCGAAGAGTTTTTCATTGAGAGGCATAAAGAGAGGGTAGATGCACCATATTGGAAAAGAGGATCTAATCTTCTTCCTTCTCTAGCGACCAAGACATGCTCAAGAGTCCTAGCCATGCGTAAATGAAGGATAAATTCATGGAAACAGGTGACTGAGGTTGGATCCTAGATTCCCTCTCATCGGACTATGCAGTTTTAATTGTTGTCCTTGATTTTCTTTATAGATAGAATCCTAGTCGATTCCTTTGATTTATGACTTCCATAATCCATTTGGGAGGTGATAATGAAATGAAAATCCTTTGATTTAAGAAGATAATTCCATGAGAAAAATCAGTTAAAAGTCGATAACATCCTTAATGTTAACATATTTTCAACATATATTTATTTCTAAACAATATAAATATGCTAGGATACACTTACCCAGAAGCATGATTAAAAGAACGCGAACCACCTTGAGCTACTTGTGGCCTGAAAAAAGAAATTGCCAGCTTTAGCTTGCAGTCAATGAGTAATTCAAAATTGGCTACAGACAAATATGTGGCCATTAAAAGTGGATGATAATATATGCTGAAAATTAGGAGCTAGCTAGTCAAAAGATTTGACAAAAACCCCAACAAAATTCACATAGATAGGCAAGGAACAACTAAAATAGCAATAATATGAAAGTTAGAGAACAATTAAAGATTTCAGGATTCAGATTTCATCTTTGAGTGTATATATTTTTTACACATTTTAGGCGAACAAGAAAGATTTTTTGAAAATGGATCTAGCAAAAATAACTGTATTTGGCATGAAAGGTTTCTCCTGAGAAAACCTACGACCTGGAAATTTAGTGAAGCAATAGTTTAAAATATCGGCATTAGAAAATAAGATACAGAAAATATTACTTACGTTACCATAACTGTCCTCCCCCTACCATAGGGAACACCTGCAACGTTCACACGAGGAGTCATAGGCAAGCCTAAAGCACCAATAACTTCTATTTTCATAGGCTTTCCGTCGAGCTGCACATTGTTGTAACGTTTTAGAGCAGCTATTGCATCGCTTCTCCTTGTGTACACAACCTCAGCCGAACCCTGCCATATAAATTTCAATATCTAAATACATGACGAGAAAATTGAGAAGATAGCACAAAAAACAATTTGCATTTACAATAAGAGCAGAGACCCTTAAGGAATTATCCCAAGTTCAAACTAGTGTCAGCAATAGTTGATGATAAACAACAACAACCAAGTCTTTTCCCAGTAGATGGGATCTAATAGTTGATGATAAAAAGGCAACAAAATCACATGTATCCAATATTGCACAATTTTGTAGCTTTAATGAAACCAGTTCTTTTTATCATGAAGTGCACATAAACTAATTCAAATGTAGTAAGTATGATGCTTCAGAACTCAACAATTAACTTTCTCAATCGTTCATTGAGAAAAAGATGTCCTACAAACTGTTCTCAAGCATCTGATGTCTGAATAAGGCTAAACTCACAGAGCAACTTTATTCATCCAATAAAACTTTTAAAGGTTAAATGAAGGAAGAAAAAAAATTGTACAAGATATATAGTGCATTGAGGATATACTTCAACACTCTGAAAATGCATATCAAGGTGGACAGTACAATCTTCTCCATATGATCATCAATTATCAAATTTAACATAGTCAGCATTAACAGCTCAAATAAACCAGGAACAGCTCCAACAAGCTAAGTTGAAAAGGAGGTGGTCCAGCTTTGCGACCACACTCAAGCCTGCACTTGCCTTACACCAAGCTGGCTCATTAGCTAATTTTAACTTTATTATGTCAGCTTGCATATCAGGTTATTAATATAACACGATACAAAATGTTCATCTGAGTGCTAGGTCTAGGGAAAAATAAGCCATGCTTATGTAAGAAAAAGTATTTTTACTATCTAAAAGCCTGATTATGGAAGTTGTAAATTGGATATATGGAAATACAATTTTTTGGAACACACAAAGAAAAAATGCACAATTATGAGGCAAATATATTCTCGAAATATAGTGGAAAAAAGCATGAAGACTAAATAAGGTGACTCATAATGTTCATTAATGAAATTCAGGTTTGGTTCTTATGAGAAATCACAAGTTGCAACCAAAAATGGCCTGGCTCAATGGAATGGTTAGAAAGAAATTTCTAGTGTAAAGAATAGGAAGCACAGTCAACGCACACTTGGTCGACCATTCCCATCATAATGAACAGAACAGCGCATTAGATCACCAACTTCGGAAAATAACTCCTGGATGAAAGTTGAAAATGGTTAATCGATGAATAAAATAAGAACTACTCAAAGAATATCTGACTATCCAACAAGTAAAATAAGACAAAATCAGCTCACCCTTATATCTGCATTGGATATCCCATAATCTAGATTTGAAATGTAAAGTTTTGTGCCTGTTTGCACTCCTGAAGTGCCAACTGCTACTATGCTATCATCAAAGAGGTCACGTCTCCATGTCATGTCCTTTGTTCTACTGAAAGACTGATGATTGGAACCATGCATCCGGATACAGGACAGACATGTTAGGGCAAAAATCATAAAATTTGCTAGTGGAATGCAATGCTTATTGAGATCATAGAAGAATGTAAAAGTTTTTATTTAATTCCTGACCTCCTATGTATCTGTCATAGAGTTCCATGTAAAAAATATATTGTTTATTCAAATTATAGTGCATGCTAAATGAAAAGTAAAGAGAACACAAAATGAAATAAAGATAGAGAAATCCACTATAATAGCATATAGTGCGTACTGATAAGGAATTGAAGCAAAGGAGTCCATCAGTATTGTATGGAAATAATAATCTACTGGCGAGAGTTCCAGGGATGAAATACGTCCATTTAAACACTTCAACCAAAACCCCAATGAACAGCATATGAACCGAGGAGTGAGAGCTTCACCATTCATGATTTGAAGTTCCAAATTTAGTAAAAGATGCCCGCTTAAAATTCGTCATTTATTAATTATGCGCAAACAAACAATAGGAATGTGGTGCAAAAGCCTCTCCAAATAATAAAATATCTTGTACCTCCCTTCCATGTCTGGATTTCTAATGATTCAGGTTTTTGAACACAAGCAAAAAATATCAATAGTTTTGGGCTTGCCTTGGCAATTTTGTAGGGTGATGGGCGAGTCTTAACTCTCAGGAGGTCTCCATTAAGCCTTCCCATTCCCCTTCCATGAAAAGTGCCACCACCGCGGCTGCGACCTTGAACTTGCCCCTGGCCTCTCCCTCTCCATCTCCCTCTTCCTCTTTGACTAGAACTTCTTTTTATCAGATCATCCAGTGACATATCCAAAGATGTAGCCATGCAACAACTGTTACAAGCACCTTAAGTGCAAAAATCAGTGCCTAAATGACAAATAAATAAATAATCAACTTTTTAGTTACGACAATGCAATGTACTTCTATGAAACATCAAATTTACCTCAAATACAAAAAACATAAAAAGGTTGATCGATCACATAAAAATATAAATATGAAAAAAAAAAAAAAACAACTGAACTCAGAGGAAACCTTTGAAGCCTACTAGAATCAGATAATTCGTACAGGTATCGTCTTTTTGTGTCCCCCACAATCATTGAATTGGTTCGAGGCCATAACCGTAACCAGATTTGGCCTTCGCAGTGTTAATGAATTTATACAGCCAGCAGTTCCATTGACATCGACCAAGTACCAAAAACGCCATGGGTCAAATTGTGCACTATTACCCCGATCAGAAACACTTTCACCTCCTAAAAATATAATAAAAGCAATACCTCCAAAGATCGATCCCTCAAGCTCGAACAACGATCACAAGGCGGACGATGCACTTTAGGAACTGGGAAAGGAGGGCTAACAGAACCAAGTCGAGCGGAACAAAGAAGGATTCGAATGAACTGGGAGATGATGCTCGAAGATTTGCGACACGGTGCGAAGGCGATGAAGAGCGAGGAAAGCGCTAGGGTTCCTGTTGACGTTTGAGATGGGCTTTATGCAGGACAATTGCACCGGCCCAATTGATGGCTCTCTGACAAAGTTTAATATGGCCTTTTTGGAGGACTATTGAATCGGCCCAATAGAGAAAAACTTATTGCGTTACTAAATTTATTTTATTTAACAAATTGTTAAATGAGCCCCAAGAAAACATGGCATCCACGTGAATTATGGCATGTTCAAGGACAAATACGTCATATCAGCTCAATTAAATCGCCCATCAGTGCGGCGCTGGCGCCGGCATTGACCGCCGACTCCCACGAGATCGGCGGAGGCGAAGAGACTTTCCCAGAATTCGCCCACCCCTCACTATCGTCGAACACCACCCACCTCTGCGTGATCACAGTCCCGGAACGCCCCTCCTCTGCTTCCGCGTCTTCTTCGGCTTCTCCGCCTTCCTTCTCCTCCTCCGGAGAGACGCCCAGGAGGAGCCGCTCGAGCGCCGACATGTCCTCATCGGGAATGCTCTGGACCGGGGGAAGGTCTGCCGTGTTGAGGAGCCTGAGGGTGCGGCAGAGGTCGAAGTAGCTGGAAAGTTGCAAGCTTTGCTCCGCCGCTCGCCGCAGCATCCTCATCCCAATCTCTCCCCTCCGCTTTCTGGATTCTAGAGATCGAACGCTCGAACCGCGGACGCCGATGAGGAATCGCGAGATCCCGTCGCAGATGTTGCTGTAGACATCGAAGATTTCGATCACAACGCAGTCCATGGCCTCGAGAATGAGGCTCACCTCCATCCCGTCGGCGTATGGGCGGATCTGCATCAGGAGGTTGAGGAGAGTCTGGAGGCGCTTGAGTTCCTCCAGATCGGCGTCGGCGGCCGAGTTTGTTTCGTCTTCCTCTTGTCCGGAATCGTGTTTATTAGGGTTTCTAATGGAGAAAACGGAGCGCTGGTCGAGGAAGCGGAAATAGGCGCGAACGAAGGCGGAGAAGCCGGAAGGCGACGATCGGTCGCTGAAATCAGAGAGATCGAAATGGAGGCGGCCTAGGCGGTCGGGTGGGGGCGCATCGTCGGAGCAGAGAAGGAGCCCGTGGGCGAGGAGGAGCGACTTAAGGGCGACGACCCAGGAACGGGTGCGGCTGGCGCGGCGGGAGAGCGACCACATCACGGGGCCGAGGAAGGACGACGGGGCGGCGCGCGCCCACGCAAAGACGCGGCCCGCGCTCTTGTAGTCCATCGAGCGGTCATCGTGGCTAGTGGCCCGGATGATCGCCGCCTCGATCTCGGGGCCGCCTCGGTGGCGACGGCGGCCGGTGACGATCCTCGTCAAGCAGAGGCTCTGGGCGTCTTTGGCAACTCCCGCCGCGCGACGCCACCACGCCTTGGGCGGCGCCATTGGGCGGGGTCCGCTCTCGGCCCGAAAGGTGGGATTTTTCCACCCAAGTTTGTAGCTTTTATCAATTCCACAACTGGACTAAGCTTCTTCAACCTGGTGATCGGTAGAATGGAACGCGGGAGGAATGAGACAGCGCACGGGAGGAGCTCCGAGCGGCGCGGAGTAGGAGGCGGAGGAGCACAGCGAAGGGGCGGCCAAGAATAGCGCCTAATAACATGGCGTTGCCTTGGTCAACCTCTCCAAGACGGTTCGCAAAGCCATAAGTTTGAAATAATAATAATAATAATAATAATAATAATAATAATAATAATAATAATTTGTTTTGCTTTTACAAAATACAAATTGTATGATAATTTATTAAGTTGTAAGACTTGTTCAGAAGGAAAGCCGTCGTGTTAGTTGGGAAATGTAGAACAATTGGTAGAGATTTAAATTGTGAAGAGGTTTTTGCGATTTGTCAAAACTATCATTTGAATTGGTAGGAACTGGTAAACTTATAATTTGTTATTATATAAATATTTAAAGATGAACAAAAATGATCAACATGGTTCTAATTTAATAATTGTTCATCAATCATTACAACAATAATACCTATATGATGAACATTCTTAGACGATCCTCATGTCTGGACGGAACCCTTCTTGAACCATCCAATGCACTTTTGAGAACAATTTTCTAATTCTTAATCACATCACTCCGTCAAGCTTGCTTGACTGGATCGTCCAATTGAATTTATTAAAATTAAAATAATTATTTTTTTACTAATTGAACCGCTCAATTTTTATTATTAAAATTGAATAAATCAAATAAATAAAAAATCAATTAATTAAGTTATCGACCTATTTAAAGTTTTTAAAAATATAATAATATTTTTCCAATAAAATTAATATAAAATTAATCGATTTGTATTAGATTAATTATTTTAAAAAAACTTCCTATTGAATTTTAAATTATTTCAATTCGATCAATTATTTTAGTTGAATTAAAATTTTACCTTCGGATAATGAGGTGTTGAGACATAGGATGTTATTTCTTGAGATTGAAACTCAGCCCCTCCGAGTATATCTTTCTCTGTACCTTGACCAAATGCATTAATGGCTAATAGTCATTCATAATTTATATTTTTCGTATTAATGTAGGAACAGATTGACAGAAATACTAAGGGCAAGTGAATTACTTTTTATCATACAAAGTGGAGTACAACATTATTGGAGAGGCACCGTCGACAAGCAAGGAGGGGAATAAGGGAAGTCAGACCAACGAATCAAATCCCACATGGAGGCTTGTGAGTTTCTATTTAGAGGTTGACTTAGGGGGCGTTTGGTTGGAGGGTTTAGGAATGGAGGAATGGAATAATAGAAATACATGGTGTTTGGTTAATGGGTATGGGAATATAAATTTAGGAATCATTCCTAAATAATTAGGAATGAGCAAAACCCAAGTAAGTAGGTGGGTTTAGAATTCATTCCCGT
>JBBMJZ010406337.1:0-12819 GCA_037833815.1 Zingiber zerumbet
TTATTAATAAAACTCCTTTTAATATGCTAAATAAATAATAAATAAAATAAATAAATTTAAATTATCAAGCTCATTAACTAATCAAACAACTAAAAGTTTCAAACAATCAAACAAGTTTGAATTGAGAGCTCAATAACATCTAAACGAACCAAGCTCAAGCCAAGCTTGAACCAAGCTCAAGCCAAGCTTGAATTGAGAGCTCGATAACATCTAAACGAACCAAGCTCAAGCCAAACTTCAAACAAACTCAAGCTCATAAAAAATAAACCAAGCCAAGCTTGAACAATCATTTCAAAAGCTTGGTTCATTTTAAGCTCAGCTCGACTCGGCTCGGTTGCCTTACCAAATAAGTTTGAACACCTACACCTCAAAGCTCGGCTCAGCTCGGCTTGTTTACAACCTTATCCATTTTGAGCCGGACTAGGGATGGAGTCGCCGGCTTGTTAGAAAGAATCTCAATAGCATAAGGACACCTCTGAAAATAACAATAAAGGAAGGATCTGAAACCTTTTTTAAAAACATGTTATATCATTATTCCCTTAGCCAACCCCACCTAATGGGATAAGGCATGGTTGTTGTTGTTGTTGTATATCATTGTTCCCTCTACAATTAGAACATTGTACATCAACTTTAAATAAATACTAAAACATTTCCCTCTACCTTTGGCATCTTTTTTACTTTCAAAATTTTATTAAATAACTTTGCAACCAAATTATATTATCTCCTAAATTCTAACAAACTTAAATAGGAATATTATCCAAACAAACATTTTTACCTACCTTCATTTTCTTTAACCTACTATAATTCCTAAATTTGATACAATTTTTAGAAACTAAAACCATTTATTTTGTAGAGTGCTCATTGAATAGTTTTTAAAATCTTTGTCATCTCTCCTTAATTGCTTTATCATAAAAAAAACATTTGAATTTCCATCTTTAACGCATCCAACATTATTTAGATCTTTACATTTGTTGTGTGAGTGCCAAGGTAATATTGATACAGATTTGTGATACTTAACTGTGATATCAATATTCTTGTGCATGCCTATTTACATAATACTAATTATGAAGTGGTGGACCATATCCCTTTGTGGGATAGCAAATCAATGAAGTGTGGTAAATAATAAATTTTGAGAAAAGCACAGAACTTCAAATAGAATAATGAACAGTTTAGAGAAAGTAAGCAGAACTTATGGCATATTACTGCATTCAGACATGTAACAGCACAACAGAACGTTACAACATTGCAGTTATACCTTCCACGCGTTAGAATCATTGGGCATATGCAATCCCTTGTCAAAGACATAGTAAAGCTTCTACTTATGACTGGGTTGAAATTTAAGAGACGAGGATATAGGTCAATAGGGCTTAGAGTTCCAGAAGTAATTATGACTGACTGAAAGCGATCAAAGATGGGCTTTATTGCAATAGAAGCATCATGGCAGCTGAGCTGCAATTACAAAACAACCAGTGAATAACATAAAAAAATTTAGTCATTTAGGGAACCAAATAAAGGAGAGAACTAGCCACCTGCAATACTGGGTCAGGAATATCAGGCATCCGCTGATCAAAGGGTTCAATGATTATTGAGAAGCCCCGTGTATATGTACCAATTAGTGTTGCTAAGTCACAAACTGTCTGAATGTGCAGGAACTCATCTGTGTCAGTTATTTCAAGTGTAAGCATGAGTGAGTGCAAGCGATCATAGCAGAATCTAAGCATTTTCTGATCAATTCCAGCCTGGGAATTCACTGAAGCAACAAAGGCAACAGGTCCTTCTGTCTCAACATTTTCTGTTTCCAAACGACCGTTCAGAAATTGCACCAGCCTTCTTAAAACAGAGAGAAAATGCTCAGCTCTCCTTATATTTCCAGGCACAGCCTCCTTCAAAATGTCATCAGGCAGGGCAGGGCTCCCAAGCCAGGCATCAGTTACTAAAGGAAAAAGGACGTGTATGTCACAAATAGCCAAAAGCAAATCCAAACCCATGGATCTCAAATATAAAAACTAAGCTAGGAAACGTACGAGCTAAATTTCCTCTCTGTGCCAGTCCTTCCAAAAGTCTATTGTATTCTGTGCGCAGTCTGGTAGCATCTGTTGCCTTAAACCTTCCTAACAAATGAAGCTTACATTATATTCAGCAATTATCATTTTAAAAATGCATGGAGAAACACAACCAAGCACTACTTAAAACAAATGTTCGTTTCTCTTTTAAAGCTTTAACGCAACCAAGCTTATCCAGTATTAAAGTAGGTAGCAAGGCAAGAATCAAAAACAAATCATTCTGGCTATGAAGTGAGAAAGAATTTGAAAAAAAAACAAGAATCATATGAATTTATCAGTATTACATGTTTGTTGACAAAGGATTTAGAACAGAATTAAAGAAGAGTGTGATATGATATCCATCAAAACCTCAAACTTAAAAAGAGGATAAAAAAAAAAAAAAAATTGGATTACCTATCGATCTCCTGAGTAATGCGGTTGAGATTTCTGGTTGCGCCGTCTAGTGTCTGCCTTCGGACGCTGACACTGAGAGCCTCGATGCACACATTGTCGATGTTGTGAGCCTCGTCAAACACGACGACACACTCCTTCTGCATCTCCTTGGATATAATGCTAGCGACCTTAGGGTCCAGTAAGTATTGGTAACTATAGACCACGACATTGGCGTGGTGGATGGTCTGCCGCGCGAGGAAGTAGGGGCACCATCCCCTTTCTCTACCGACTGCACGGAGGTCCTGGAGCGAGTACACTCCGGCGGGAAGCAAGACGGCTGCATTGGACGAGGAAGCGACACGGTCGAAGCTTTCAAAGAAGTCGCAGGTGGGAACGGCAGGGTTCTCGGCGGCGGAGGCCCGGACCCAGCTGGCCGTGAGGCGGCGACAGGCGGAGTCGACGGAGTCGCGGGAGGCTGCAGAGAGTGCGATGGGGTTGATGCATAGGTTCTTCCGAGAGGATAGTCCGAGAGCTAGGAGGGAGCTGCGAAGTTCGGAGGGAAGTTGGGAGAGAAAGAGGCGGAGTTCGGCGAGGATTTTCTCCATTTCGTGGACGGTTCGGGTGCAGTAAATAAGCTTAAGCGGACCACGGTCGCTGGCACGGGAAAGGGAGTAGCTGATGATGAGGGACAGCAGGGCGACGGTCTTGCCGGTGCCGGTGGGCATCTCGAGGAGGCAGTGACCGCGGGCATCGAGGGTGCGCTTCAGCTCCACCATGTACTCGTACTGCTCCGGATAGATATGTTCGTAGGGGAAGTACACTGTCACATCGTCGATCTTGAACTTCATCTTTGCTTCTTCCGCTGCCTTCGATGTCAATTTGATTGCTTTGAGATCGATAGAAATAGGGGATCTTGTTCGTGTTTTTGATCTCGAGAACGGCGGCTAGATGGTTAGGGTTGCGAAGTGAGGAGGCGGAAGAGAAGGAGGAGGAAGAATTAAGAAGAGGAGGAGAAGCAGGTGGCGGCGGAGGCGGAGCGTATGGCTTTCGCCTTCGGATTGGGGTTTACGGCGATCGGCGGACGAAACGCAGCTCTTCAATTATACAAATAACCCTCAAAACTTTTTAGTCTTGCGAGATGCCTATGAATTTTAAGATTATTCAAATGTTTTTTAAAAAGTTATAAATTTATCCTGAATTGATCCTGAATAAATGACTTAATAAATATATGATAATAATTTTTTTAACAATAAATTGGAGAAAAATCCCTAAGCATCATCATCTTTAAAAATATTTATTTCTACTCCCTATATGTAAAGTTTCTTTTCCTTTAACTTCCTCATGTAAATATCATTACCTAATTACTCCTAATATTTTTAAATATAAAAAGTACAAAAATGAGTATAATTTCTTTTAAATTCGACCCTTTAAACTAGAATGAAGTATATTTTATCTCAAATTGAGCATAATTTTTTCTCACAGAATAAATTTCTTTTATAAATTCAGCATCATTTAAAGAGAATCTAATATGTTTTACATCACTATTTAAAAAAATCTAGTATATTTTCCATTCAATTGAGATAGAAAAAGAGTCTTATTCAATTTAATAGAAAATGTACTAGATTTTAATTAAATATGCTGAATTTAAGAGGAATTATACTCATTTTTGAACTTTTTATAATTAAAAAAATATGAGAGACAATTAGGTAAATTGGTATCCATTATGTTTAGATATGGAGTGGAAAATTGAGTACAATTTTTTTCTTGCTTAATATAATTCCTCCTAAATTTAGCACCATTTAAATAGAATCGAATATATTTCTCATTCAATTGAGCACTATTTAAAAAAAATCTAATATATTTTTCATCTAATTGAGGTGGGAAAAAAGTCATGCTCAATTTGATAGAAAATATACTAGATTCTAGTTTAATATTCTGAATTTAAAAGGAATTATACTCATTTTTAGACTTTTTATACCTAAAAAAATATGAGGGGTAATTAGATAAGTTGACATTCATTATGTTTAGTTAGGGAGTAGAAATAAAGTTTTTTAGCATTGGGGATTACATGAAAAGTTTTATTTGTGATTGAGGACTGCATGCAAATTTTTCATTTTTTTTAACTCTAATAAAGTAATATATTTCAATTGTCTTCATTTTGCTAAGTCACTTAATCATGTTAAGACACCCTTGGTGCGATGGTAAATAAAAGGATGAGTTTTCTAACTCTTAAATCACTTGTGGTGTTGGGTCGTCTCTATAGGAATTATAATAGAATTGTACAAAGCAATTAAATTATACCTCGTTGCGGTATAATTTGGAGATGAGAGAATGCTGGATGGAGGAAGTCGCCTCTTGTCATTGGAAGAGCAATCACATATACGAAATCAGAAAGCCCTTCACAAATCCACAAACCAAATCCACTAGTCTTGGACGTTATTCTTCCACGGTGAAAACGAATCTCTCATTCTTTAACTCCTCTCTTAAACCACCCTTGGAGGCTCCCTTTATAATGGAAATTATCCCAGGAGTAAAGGGATATTTTGTCCCAAAAAAAGTGGGCATGCCTACATTCCCATTTCCTACGTCTCCTACTCATCCAAGGTAAGTCATTAAGGCTAGTTAGTCACAAAAACTAAATAAGTCACATATACTATATAAGAGTTTAGTCACAAAGACCATATCAGGAACATCTAATCCATACTTAGAGAAAATGGTTCATGCAACATCAAGCACACTGAGCGATAGTCACTAAAAAGATTGTTACACCTTACATGACCGCTCTTGAGCGATCAATGTTAACAAAATTATTGCACTTTACTTAGTCGCTCTTCCAAATAAATCAGAAATACTCTCATAATGATACATAATCTTTCTCCTGGTGGTACATCCGTTATCCAAGAAACATCCAAATTCTCGGTGGCACACAGTCATTATTTTGAAGATATCCATGTTTTGCTATTTATCAAATTAAATAATATTAATTTACATTAATATGAATATCTCTAATCCCTTATAATAACTATTATGTCAAGAGCATGTTCCATATTCAATATTCACAATTATTTTTATACATAACAAAAATGGATCAATCAGTGAATAATATCAAAAGATATAAATTTATTTAATCTTTCATTTTAGCTAGAATCTATTCATTCTAATCAGTCACTTTCCTAGATATACTCTATAGACCGAATCATCCATAGTCATAGGATACATGTTAAAGAAATAGGTACTAATTAAAACTTTAAGCAAACAGCTAAATAGTTACTCAGGACAAAACTGAGATTAACTTATAATCTCAAGGGTCTCACATAGTAGAGAAACAGAGATTCATTATCCTGCTACCCTTATTATCGCTATAGCACATGTGGTATAAATCACATGTTGCGATATTTTTCTCTTTACTCAAAAGAACGCATGTTTTTCTCAAATTTAACATCGTACAGATTTTGATCTAAACACACCTAATATATAATCCTAAATTTAACTCATAAATTCAAATCCAGCTTCTAACAGGTTCAGTAAATGGTGGGTTCATTTACTTTGACCATTATTAACACATAAATGATCTCATCTTGGCACAATTATCAAGGCGACCTTAACTTATGGGTATGTCTCTATTCATAGTTACATAAGTTGTCCTATAGTAATAGTCTTACCTCTATTTATATTTAACAAATAGAGATGATTGTCTATATGAGTGAACCAATCTCAACTTACCATGTGCTCATCGAGACTTTATCCAAATGTAACAAAGACATTTACACTGATCAGATCATGACATTTCATATATCTAATTGTCTTTATAAAATGTTATATTTTATGAAGTCCCAAAGACTTCACATATTCTTGAAATGACTCTTTAGTCAATAGCTTAGTAAAATGATCTATAAGCATAGCACGTGTAGGAACATACTCAAGAATTACCTTCCTTTTAGCCATAATATTCCTCATAAAATTATACTTAATTTCTATATGCTTACCTTTACTATGATATTTGTAATTCTTTGAGAAAGCTATTGCAACTTGACTATCACAGTAGACGGTTATTGGACTCCCACTGTCAACAGTAATCTTTAGATGCTTTAAGTCTCTTCTTAACCAGGTTTCTTCTTGCACAGCCGCTGAACATGTCATAGATTCAGCTTCCATAGTTGGCAAGACTACATAAGCTTGTTTCTTGCTATTCCATGAGATGGCACAACCATTCAGTAAAAACGTATAATCTAATGTGAATTTTTTATCATTCAGGTCCCTAGCCCAATCTACATCTAAATAGTTTTTCAGACTCATATCTAATCCTTAAAAATAAAGATAATAATTTGTTGTCACATTTAGATATCTGAATATCTTTTTTACCACCTTCTAGTATCCTAGTCCTTGGTTTGACTTGAAGTGACTGACTGAGCCAACAACATAGCTGATATTGGGACATGTACACAACTTAGTGTATATCAAACTACCAATAACACTAGCATTTAATTTTTTATTCATCTCAATTATTTCCTCAGGAGTGTTGGGATTCATACTCTTACTCAAAATAGTACCTTTCACAATAGGTGTATGTTCTACGTTGTAATTAGACATGTTGAAAAAAACTCTTATGATATACCCAAAAGTTATTTTGAACGATCTCTAATTATCTTCACCCCTAGTATGTACTCAATTTCTCCCATATTTGTTATATCAAATTATGATGATAGTCACTTTTGACTTCATTCACATACCCTATGTCATTTCCAGCTATCAATATATCATTAACATATAATGATAAAATAATATACTTTCCTTTTTTTCCTTTTCAGAAAAACACAATGATCCTTATTGATTATCTCGAAATCATAAGATAAATAATTTCATTAAATCTTATGTTCCATTGTCTTGATGCTCGCTTTAGCCCATATATAGATTTTTTAAGTCTACATACTTTCTTCTCTTGGCCTTCTTCAGCGGCACTACCTCCCAAAAGGATATAGAGAGATAATACAGTGGTCCCGCTGCTTGGCCGAGTAGGGTAGCCATTTGGTCGGGACTCCGCTCCATCCATGGCCAGGTCTCGCTGCTTAGCTGAGCGGAGTAGCCGCACAACCAGGAGCCCTCTACTTTGGTGACCTCAGTGGCTCTTCCGTGTGGTGACTGTGCAATCGTCCTCCGTTCGGCCTTTTGACACCCGGGCGTTGACCATCTTGACTTTGACCTCCATCCTAGCAGTTGACCCCGTGCCAAGTAGGCATCCCTCCATCGTCGCATCACAAGCCTCCCCCTCAAGTCTAATCGAAGGAGGTTGCAAGTCCGACTAACTTGATAAGTAGCGTCTTCGGTGTCTAGTGCAACCGATCGAACCCTACATGTGCTCCCCAGTTTCTGATCGACACAAGCATATTCACCGTTTGGCTTCATTTCGTCAAGTTATGTCCGTAGTTGTTGCTTGGATCATGCCTCTCCCAGTAGATGATGCCTCGGTCGTTCGGCAATGCGCAAGTCTATTATCTGCGCTCGATCAGGATGATGAGCGACAACACTTGGTGAATTTTCTCCTTTCCTGGTGCCTCCTCGGTTGGACGTCCTGACAACATCCCGATTTCTTGAAGACCGTGTAAATATTTGATCATTATGGCCGAGCACGCAGCCATACCTTTTAATTAAGTCTCATTAATGACCCCTGGTGATTGAGCGTCACGTGTCCTCCTTTTTATCACTGCATGTTTGATGTGATAGGCGGATATCCGCTGGTGACACGACAGGCGCCTTTTCGAATTCAACGGCCGGATCTCCTCCTAGTTTTTCGCAACCCTGGATCGGACGACCCAGGACGATTGACCGTGAGGCTTTATAAACCCCTTGTGCATCGCCGTCTTCTTCTTCCCTCACACCTTCGTCTTCGAGCTCTCTTCGTGACGCCTTGCTATTGCTTCTTCTCCGACGATCTTTCTTGTAAGCCCCTTCATTTTTTTCTTAGTTTGATCCGTTAGTTGTTCTTCCTCAATCTATTTTTGAATGGTCAGCTCCTCACAGTCTCCTGTCCCTATCCCTGGGCTCTAGTTACTTTCACCTAGTCCAGGTTCGACGGTGACGATATTGAAAACTTGAAATCCATCTATGAGTTCCCCTCTGACTATGAAATTGTCATTCCTTCCGTGTACGATCGACCGCATGCTCCCCACCGAGTTTTTTGTGTTTCTTTAAGGGCCAGCTTATCGTCGGCTTGTGATTCCCTGTCCACCCTTTCTTTTTTGTGGTTTGTAAATATTTTCATATTTCTCTTAACCAATTAGTGATGAACTCCTTTCGGCTGTTGTGCGAGGTCGTCATCATGTTTCGCCTGTACAGCATTCCCTT
This sequence comes from Zingiber zerumbet, assembly GCA_037833815.1. Classification (NCBI taxonomy): domain Eukaryota; kingdom Viridiplantae; phylum Streptophyta; class Magnoliopsida; order Zingiberales; family Zingiberaceae; genus Zingiber; species Zingiber zerumbet. The sequence continues at coordinate 8,778 of JBBMJZ010406337.1, forward strand.
GACTCCTCAATTCTTCTATTATTTTTATTACCCTAAGTTGTTTGAGCTGGGAATCTTCCTCTTCCAAGCCCGAGTGGGCTTAGTTTTCTTTGATAAAATGTCATCCTCCAATAAGCATTGGCAGGACCACTCCTTCTTTGTTTGCTTTCCCGAGCGACCTAGCTTCCTGACCCGTTGGCAATTATAAGTGATGAATCCACCCTCGCTCAGGAAGTACAAAGGCCGATCGAACTATCTCCAAGCAGCCTCAAGCTTGGCCGATTAGAAGTACCACATCCATAAGTTGCTGCTGGAAGAAGTTCTCTACGTGTTTGGCCTGAGTCCGATTCGCACAAAGCTTCCATCCAGCCTAGGTATGCTCCTTTTTTCTCTAATCTTTGAATCTAACTGATTTCTCCTTCTTTTGTGCAACTTGAATCATGTTGTGAGCACGTCTAGTCGGCAAGTGGAAGCTCAGGGACGCAAAGATCAACACTGCGGTCATGGCCGAGCTGGAGGGTTGTGGTCTGTAGCCGGTCGGTTCTCACGAGGATCCGCTCGACGAAGAAGAGGGAGCGCGAGCGCTGGGGAGCAGAGTTGGGAGAAGTCAGCGAGTGACAAGTGACGCAGCGGCCACAATAATAGACCTTTTGCCCGAACAATCGTCGATGGTTCCAATTACAGTCGCTTTAGAGTCAGGTACTTCTGGTGAACCCCTGCGACAATGCAAGAGACACCGCACTGAGGCATCCTCCTGTTCTGCCACTTCTACCTTGTAAAACCCAACACCGGCCACCTCTCGACCCTCCTCCGAGCGGGGCGAAACCTTCATTCCTCCTCTTGAGTAGGGAGCCGCAGAACTTCTAACTTCCCTATCCTCTGATCGGACACCCTCTTTGTCCTTGTTGCCTTAAGGGATAATTTGTGCGTCGTCGGTCGCCTTCGTATCACCATCTTTGTTGACGACTCAAGTGTCCCACATCTAACCGGTCCCGACGTTCCGTTCTTCGGGCAGGGCAACTTCATACCCCTCTAGCCCGAGCAGCCAGAGGCAAATAATTACGATAATTTATTTGCCGACCGATGAGTATCGCAGTGCGGACAACCTGGTGTCCCTTACCCCTGAGCACCAGATAAGGATTCTTGGGTCGCTCGTATAGGTATGGGCTGATGCTTGGGATCGTGCGATGGTCATCTCTCTACAGGAGCTCACCAACAATCACACTTAGATTCCCATAGGAGTATGTACGCTGCTTTTGTACTTACTTTTTATCCGTTCGACACTTACCATTTTCTAATTGTTGTAATTCTGGGTTGAGAGTCTGGTCATGTGACATAGGCTCGCCTATTTAGAGTATGAAGTCCAGCAACTGCGTGCTTCGAGCGACCAATCGTCTGCTTCACAGGCACGCTTAGAGCATATGAGCGTCGAAGCGACCCAATTATGGACTGACCTGCAGCGGAGCTCCGAGCCGCTAGAGGCGAAGAAGGGGAAGAGCGCCGAGTAGGCAACGAAGCTAGGAAGGCTCAACAAGCAGGCTACCTCCTTCGAAATGAAGGTTCACTTAGTCAATACCAAGAAGCTCTGAGTTATAGAGGATCTGGAAATCAAGAACAAAGAGTTTCGGGTGCTCGCTCAGAACCTGAAGGAGACAGAGGCCTCCTTGACTGTCGAGCGGGAGGATCGGTCCAGCCTGCTTGCTGTGAAGGATGAGGAGTTGGCCAAACTAAAGGTGGAGTTGGATGCATCCCGAGTGGCCCTTGAGGTTTATCAGGATGCTGAGTCCAGCCAGTTCGAGCTCATGAAGAGGGACTACCTCCACTGGGATGCCTTTAATGAGCAGCTCATCGACCGGGTGCTCCGGGACTTCAACCTTGCCATCGACGAGACTCTCGACCAACTGAAGGGCGACAGATATATCCCGACCATTCTGACAAACAAGGTCATTAGCCGGGACAAGATGATCGAGTTGCTACTCGGCGATGTGCTGGATTACCTCAAGTGAGCCCCCTCCTATGGTGTCAGCCCCTCTTTTTGTATTACTCCTTGGGCCTCTTTTTGTATTGCTCCTTAGAGTTTTTCTAAGTGTTAATGGAAAATCACCCGTTCGCCATACTTGTCCCTTTATGCATTGATTTCCGCTCTGCTCGAGTAGAACCACTTGACGTTCTAGCAAAAAAATTCTTAAGTGTGGTTCCATGGGCTACCGAGCGGCAACTTTATATTCATCTATCATCTCTATGAGTAGTAGGCTTAGCTTTAGAGCGATCGATCAACCATTTTTTATTGTAGCCTCGGGTTTAGAGTCGCCGCTTGACTATTGATGAAGACTGGGGGTTTAACATAACCGCTCGACAATTGAAATACCTAGACACGAGTTTAAGGTCGCCGCTCGACCGCTGACGTAGATGAGAGTTTAAGGTCACAGCTCGATCGTCGATGAAGACGAGGGTTTAAGGTCGTCGCTCGATCGTTGACGTAGACGAGGGTTTAAGATCGCCGCTCGACCGCTGACGTAGATGAGGGTTTAAGCTTGCCGCTCGACCGTCAGTAAAGACTAGGGTTTATAGTCGCCTCTTGACTTCTGACATAGACTAGGGTTTAAGGTCGCTGCTCGACCATCGGTGAAGACTAGTGTTTATAGTCGTCGCTCGACTTTTAACTTGGCTGATTGTCTAAAGAGTTTGGAACACTTATGATTTTATTCATATTTATCCTGCATCCAAAATCCATACATGCACTTATACAGGCACATCTATATTTACTCATGCACCTCTCACCCGACCCTATCGGGTTGGAGATGGTTTGCAGTCCATGGTCGCTTGAGCCGTCTTCCGTCTTTGTCCTCAAGATAGTAGGCTCCTGAGCAAAGCTTCTGCACAACCTTGTAGGGTCCCACGCATGAGGCTTCAAGTTTGGTGACGTCGCCGACCGACTTTATTCTCTTCCACACCAGATCGCCGACTTGGAAGGACCTCGGGATCACCCTCCAATTGTAGTTTTGCTTCATCCACTGCCGATATGCCATCAGCCGAATGACAGCCTTATCCCGCGTCTCGTCCACTAAATCGAGCTCTATAAGTCTTCACTCAACATTCCCCTCATCATAGAGCTGCACTCGATCGGATTCTACTCCGACTTCCATTGGTACTAACGCTTCATCGTCATACACCCGATGAAATGGTGTTACGTCGGTCGCCTCCTTTGGATCCGTGCTAAGGGCCCACAGAACACCGAGGAGCTTGTCGACCCAGCTACCTCCTGCGTGGTTAAGCCGAGCTCGTAGACCTCTGAGGATCTCCCGGTTGGTGACTTCTGTCTAGCCGTTGATTTGGGGGTAGACTACAGATGTGAAGGTCTGCTGGATGTCATTGTCTTCACACCACTCCCTAAGCCTCCAACCAACGAACTGCCTCCCGTTGTTCAAGACGAGTTAGCGGGGGATGCCTAACTGACACAAGATGTTCTATCAAATGAATTTGATAATCATATGTTCACTTATTTTAGCCAACGGCTTGACCTCCACCCACTTTGAAAAGTAATCCACATTGACGAGCTGGAATCTTCGCTAAGCGGTCGCCATGGGGAATGTCCCAACGATGTCCATACCCCATTAGTCGAACGGGCAAGACACTATGGATGTCTTCACACCTCGGTCGGTCGATGCGGAATATTGTGATACTTTTGGCAGGACAGGCAAGTTGTTATTGTCCGAACAACATCCTCTTGGAGAGTGAGCTAAAAATATTCGGCTAGGAGAATCTTTCGAGCCAGCGAACAGCCGTCCGGATGGCTTCTACAGGAGCTCTGGTGCACTTCCTGAAGAATGTAATCTGCGTCCTCTGGTCCAATGCACTTGACCAGGGCAATGGAAGACTCACTTATACAGCTGATCCTCGACTAAGGTGAACTGTCTGACCCTCTTTTTCAATAAGCGGGTCACTTCCTAATTGGAAGGTGTAACGCTCGATCGGAGGTACTCTATCAATGTCATCCTCGAGTTGCTCGAGGAAGTTATCCCCTCTATCCTATCGATATGAGCCACCAATGAGACTTGCTCGA
>JBBMJZ010406348.1:0-12818 GCA_037833815.1 Zingiber zerumbet
GGCTCCTCTCCGTGCCATCCTTCACGCTGCCTTGAAGTCCACTTCCTTCGGCTCCACTCCATTGCTCCTCGTCCGGCAGTCCCTCGGATGTCTTCCACACCATCCTTCACTGACTCAAGGACCCGAGCCTTTGGATGAGCTTCCCACACTTGGCTGCACCAAGTTCTCATGTGTTTCACCAAGTCCTACAAGACTCAAACACACATCAAATACATATGAAAGTCTAACTTAAACTCTTTGACACACACATCAAAATCTAGGTTGATTGCACCAAGCCACCAACAATAATCTGACAACTTTGAACTCTTTCTTTAACTGCTAGAAACTTGATGTCAATGTGTTTAGACTTTGACGAACTGTAGTTGTTCTTGGCATAAAGTTCTACAGTTTTATTATCACAGTAGATCCTCAATGGTCTGTCAATGCCATCAATGATCTGCAATACTGTGATGAAGTCTCGCAGCCAAATCCCATGATTGGATGCTTTATAGCATGCTACCAACTTAGCCTCCATAGTATAAGTGGCTACTAGCATTTGCTTTATGATCTTCCAAGATATAGCCCCTTCAGCAAGCATGAAAATATAGCCAAAGTAGATCTCCTAGTATCCAAGCATCCAGTAAAATCAGAGTCTGAATATCCAATCACCTCTAGATAATCTGATCTGATACGTGAGCATATGTCCTTTAGTTCTTTATAAATACTGCATCACTCTCTTTACCGCTTTCCAGTACGATAGTCCTGAGTTACTTACATATCAACCTAACATCCCCACTATAAATATTATATCTGATTGAGTACAAACTTGTGCATACATGAGACTTCCCACTGCTGACGCATATGGGAATTGTCCCATCTCTTTTATTTCAAGTTTAAGCGGTGGACACTGCTACAAGCTAAACTTGTCACCTCTTGATACAGGTGTGTCATTAGGTGTACAGTTTTGCATACCATATCTTATAAGCACTTTTCAATATAGGTCTGTTGTGAAAGTCCAAGAATGTCTCTTGAACGATTATGATAGATCTGTATGTCTAAAACAAAGGATGCTTCACTAGGATCTTTCATTTTAAAATTATCAAATAGAAATGATTTGGTTTGATGCAACATACCCTTATTATTACTCGCAAGCAATATATCATCTACATACAAAATAAGTATAACAAACTTGCTCCCACTGAACTTGACATATATGCACTGATCAACGACATTCTCTTTAAATCCAAATGAGGTAACCACTTGATCAAATTTCTGGTACCACTGACGGGACTCTTGCTTTAAACCATAAATAGACTTCTTTAATCTACATACTAGGTGCTTTGAGTCTTCAGACTCAAAGTTCTCTGGTTGCACCATATATATAGACTCCTCTATGCCTCCATTGAGGAATGTAGTCTTTACATCCATTTGATATAGCTCTAAATCATAATGAGCTACAAGTATCATGATTACTCTAAAGGAGTCTTTCGTCGACACAGGCGAAAAAGTCTCCTTGTAATCAATGTCTTCTTTCTGAGTGAATCCCTTGGCAACCAGACGAGCCTTATACTTTTCGACATTGTCCCTTGAATTACGCTTGGTTTTAAATATCCATTTACAACCAACGAGCTTCTTTTCTTTAGGCAATTCGACAAGTTCCCAAATGTCATTGTTTGCCATAGATTTCTTGCATGACGTTAATCCACATTTCAGGGTTAGAGCATTGTTTGACTTATTGAAAAGATGTAGGATCACCTTCCAACCCTATGTTAAAGTCATGCTTTTGGAGATAAACATAATCACGAGAATTTGTGGTTCTCTGTTCCCTTATGGATCGCCTTAGAGACACTTGTGTTTGAGGTGGTTGAGGTATTTTCTCATCAATATAAGGTAATACTTTAATTTCAGTGGTAGGCCCCTCCAATTGCATTGGAGATAATATGGGAATATCTTGGTTCACTACACTCACTGATATGTGATACCCATAATATGCGGTATGGTAACTATACCGCTACTGATCGCACCAGTAGTGACCACAAGAGAATCGCCAATGCTTTCCTCAAAAGATACTTCCCTGATTTTATCACTTCCACTATCCTCAATGAATTTAGCGTTTCTCATTTCGAAGAAGGATCTCTCAAAGGGATCATAAAATTTATACCCCTTTAATTTCTCAAGTAACCTATAAAATTGTAGCTAACTGTTCTCGAGTCCAGTTTCCTTTTATTAGGCCTATAAGGCTTAGCTTCAGCTGGACATTCCCAGACATGCAAATGTCTGATGCTAGGCATTCTACCCATCTACATCTCTAATGAGGTTTTTAGTTAATGATTTGATTAACAAATCCATTAATTAACTAATTTATTAATTTCTTAGTTAATAGATTAAGTGATTGAATTATTTATAGGTTGAGCAATCTGATGATTATTGATGATTATGGTTATTAGTTTTAATAATGTGGAATACTAAATTTGTTGAAATCAAATGAGTAATCAAGCTTTATTAATTATTCAGTTTGATAATTAATGGTGGTTAATTGATAGTCCAGATAATTAATTAAAGATTGATTGGATCATTAATGAATTTAAGATGTACTAACAAACCTAATACTTGGTTTAATTAGTTTATTGAAGGGATTAATAAATTGGCCAATTAATAAGTTATTTTTTTTCTAGATAGATTAATCGATAAGGTAAGTAATCGATTTACTAATTAAGATGATTATAGTTAGAATCAGAGGAACAAGTAAACCAATAATTAAACTGATTGACTATATTGTTAGGATTATTTTAATACTTAGATCAGTTTCGTATCTTGAATTTATAGAATTTGAGCTCTTGATAGGATCTCTGACTTGAAGATAGCTAGAATATTCTTTAATGAGATGGGTAGTTTCTACTTTGGCTTCTATAGTTTCTTTAATTTTAGTGTATGATTATTTATTGTCGTTTATTGATTAGATAGCAGTTACTGCTTATCTTGACTCCACTCTATTTGCTCGAGTTGATACTTTATTATTTGCCCTTATGTTTAGTCTATTTTATATCTATGCAGTCTTCTTTGTTTTCATGCATGTATTGTTTGAGTATTACCATAATATAATTACAGATTTATGCTCGGACATTTACACCATATAGTAATATATTTAGGCTTGTAACCATATGTTAACGATATTATAATATAGTTGTATACTATATAAGTGCATATATGTTAGCGAGACTATACCTGCTTATACCATTATACAAGATAAATATCTTACCCTAGTAGAGTGATAGAGCATTTTGGGTTATTTCCTTTGGACCGACCCCATGACTACTTGATTTCGAATCCATTAGTTGATAGTATTGGATGAAATATTATGACTAGATGACTAGGATTCCCTTGATTGGATTTGTTACTATTATACTTACTGTTGTGGTACTTAGACACATGTTATTAGACGTGTTACTTAATGCATGTCTATGCATTTAAACTGCCATTAGATCAGATAGTAATCTTGAGCTATCGCATATAGATCGTAGCGAGTAGCTGAATATCCTACTTGACCCATTTTGGTTGTTTGGGCTTATGACTATATGCTAGTGAGACCCTACTATAATGTAGCTAGCAAAATTTATTCTTAGATGTGACTATCACTACTTATATATCATTTTTGATTGGTACACTCATACATTATGTCTGCCCACAGGACCATCCGTAGTAGAGCGTTCTCCTACAGTAACTGTTTACATATCCTGACAGCCCACGAGATCATTTGTGGTAGAGCATTCTCCAGCAGTCAATGATAGGGGAGCTAGATAGCTACCCCATCCTGTCCACCCACGGGACCATCTGTGGCAGAGCGTTCTCCCGCAGACAGTGACTAATTATTTACCCTAACTACCTACGAGACCATCTGTGGTAGAGCTCTTCTCCTGCAGTTGTTATATGCTTACTATATATCGGTCATGTATTTGCTTGTACAGGTTTGAATGTACTGCATGTACTCCCGATTTATTGAGCATGTTAGTGGAGTGTCACATTATTAGTTATATTTTTGGTTAGCAGATGATTATATTGGCGTTATTGCTTTTGTAGTAAGTATTTTACTTGAGACTGCACCCTTTGATATCCTTTTATATAATATCATGCACTATCCTATCTACCTGCTAAGTCGTTGTATTCACTATCCTTTATTTCTCTTTGATTTCTAGGTTAGCAAGTAGATGAGGCGTCGTGTCGCTCAAAGGTCCTGGCTGTCGGTCCCACTCGAGTTGGATTCTTCTTTTGGGTTACTTTATTTTTTGTTGTGTTGTCATTATTTATTATTTTCTTTCCCTTGTTGAATTGTTGAGGTTTCGTTATAATATTATAACTATTACTTTGTATAATTTAGTGTGATTATATGTACATGCATACATATACGCATCAATTGTTATGAATTGTAATCTTGTATTGCATCGAGATGGTTTATTGGCTTTTAGTGGTTTAATATCAGTTATGTCTTCTATTGTCACTAGAGGATACCATCCAATTCGACAGACAAGTATACCCTTAGAGTGTGACATTAGCATCTTCATCTTTGTGACTCGTATGCTCAGTTTATAGCCCAACAACTAACTCCATATATCATAGTAGATTAAACTGTTGTTTTATAAAATTTTCTTTTAAGCTTTAAAGGTACCTTATAATAACAAAGACATCTGATGTCCTCCTCTATTGCAACCATTCTGCTTGTATTTTATATAAAATATCTCTATCAACCCTTCCATCCTTTTGTAAAAAGTAAATCAGTTAATTAAAGCTCTCAATTATAGGTAACTAGTTACCTCCAACCTTAACAATTTTCTTATTACGTCTAGTACTACTAACCTTTATCAAGTCTAAAACCTTTTACTTCTAATGTTGCTGGTCAAAATTAGCATTTACATCTTCAAGTGTTTCATCAATCAAAACAATGTTATTTGCATACAACATGCACTATAATAACGTGTCTTGGATGTGTCCAATAAATTCATCCATAACTTGTAACAAGGTATGGACTTAAAGGTCCCTATCTTTATAAGAAAAGTTTTGGTTACACATGCTCATGCATATCCTTAATAATTTTATTATATGCTTACGTTAAGTCCTTTCTTTTCTAAAATTTTCCACACAAATTCCCTCGAAACCCTGCCATAAGCTTTTTAGTCCATGAATATCATATATAAATTTACTTCGTTCCCTTATATTTTTTTAATCAAGTGTTTGAGAAAATGTATAGCTAATAAGTGTATTACTTATTAGCTTAATACCCCTATAATTCACACAATTTTCTGTCTCCTTTATTTTTATAAAGGGGGCTAAAGTATTTACCCTCAATCAAACATTTTCAATATCAAATTGAATAATTTCGTCGACCATTTAATCCCCTACTTCTCTACGCACTTCTATACTTATATTGGAATATCATTCGGTCTAATCGCTTTCCTATTCTTCATTCCATTAAATGTTTTTCTACTTCTAAAGTTTGAATTCTCCAATAAAAAATTAAATTTTTATATATGACCTACTAAATATGTCAATGTCGGTCCAAGCTCGAATGAAAAAATTGAGGGTTGTGTTAGGTTGTTAACTAGTGTCAAACACAAGCAAATATACAATGAATAGATTCATCAAACTATTGTGTTCGCTAGGTTGTTCAAACATGTTGCATGGTCCAACTGCAATGTCACAATAAGGACAACTACATTTCCATGAAAACTTAGATATAATGTTAAATATGCAAGAGTTCTCACACCATATGTTGGATAAGAACAAACATTATAGGAATACCAATTGTCTTAAATTTAGAATATGTAATATAAGAACGTTCGCTAGTAAAGTAATGGAGACGATGATTAGGAAAAAAATTAATATTTTATATTTATAATAAATAAAATGAATAGGAAAGAAGGCAAAGATGATAGAGATTTCAGATTTTAAATTATAGTGCATAGGAAATTAAAGAAATGAAGCAGCTATTGTTGTGAATAGTTCTTTAAAGGATGATGTAGTAGTAGTTAGAAAGGAGGATAGGATTATATCTCTTAAGAAAGTGATGGCGAAAGAAACTATCAATATAATTAGCATATGTGTACCTTAAGTAGGATTAGATGAAGACACTAAATATAAATTTTGGAAAGACCTAAATAAGGTATTATAAAAATTATGTCAAATGAAATGATTTTAATAGGAGATTTAAATGAACATGTAGGAGTAAAAAAATGATAAATGAAACAAAAAATGAATAAGCAAAAACTATATTAGATTTTAAGATAACATACGAACTTATAATAGTTAATACATTTTTCTAGAAAAGAGAAGAACACTTTAAGTTCAAAAGTGAATAATAAATCGCAAATTAACTTACTTATGATCTCGAAGAATATAGAAAGATTTATAAAGGTTGCAAGGTCATTCCTAGAGAAACCTTAACTACCCAACATATGTTAGGAGTGTTAGATGTGCACTTCAAGCATAATATTAATAGAAGGAAGGCATGCATGGCTTCTAGAATCAAATGGTGGATGTTAAAGGCTGAGAAACAAAATATATTTAAGAAAAGGGTATAAGCACAAGTATTACGAGAATACATGGAAACTTGAATACAATATGGGATAAAATAATATTAAATTTGATAATGGTGGCCAAGAGCATACTTGGTAGTCAAAAGAATGTACACCACCAAGTAACGAATCTTGGTGGTAGAACAAGAAGAAAGTGAAGAAAAAACGAACCTATAAGTTATTATACACTTGTAAGAGCGAAAACAATTTAAAAAAGTATGTACTAGCCAAGAAAGAGGTGAGTGAAGCCGACAATGAATCATTCGAACGTTTATATTGATAGCTACAAGAAGAGGAAAAGGTCATCTATAGAATAGCTACAGCGAGAGAGAAGAAGACGAGATCTTATCTAAATAAGATATATTATAGATCAATGCAATAAGACACAAGTGAATGATGAACAAATAAAAAAGTGATGAAAAAGATATTTTCATTAACTTTTTAAAAAATATTTACATATACCAAGGACGAAATTAAAAGGGAATTGGCACAAATGAGACCATCCTCAACATGTCATTATCCGATGTTGGTCGATGCTTGCCTAAGATTCACCTTTGATCGATGTCGTTCACCTTGGGATCACAATGAGATATTAGGGGTGGATGAAGCTGAAAGTGAGCTTCATTGTAACCTAAAATGTTAATTAATACATTAAACCATCAAAAGCTGTAAAACATAAACCTGTGTCCCATTCCTCCCACCCTCTCAATCTAATAGCAACAATTGCATGAGACTCCCACTATTTTCCCCTTCCTTAAAGCGAATCTCCTAGAAATTGTTTTTTCTTCTATCTTCCTAATCAACACTATTGACACTATGTCATCTCATCATATCAACATAAAAGTGGCAAAATATCATTAAGGCCAGAGAATAGAGACCAATACTCTGATTATAAAGGATACTTAAAGTTGCTTCACGGCATAGTCACCCCCTTCAGTTCAAGTGCGTAGTTAACATATAAATAGTAGTAACTACAAGGAATCAACCTCTCAAATCAACTACAAGGTTAACATATAAACAGTACAAACTACAAGGAAGCTCATAACAGTGCTTGCTCTATTGAACTGCACTCTCACAAGTTTTCTCAGTGCAACAAGTATCAAAATCAACTTGGCCCAGGACTCTTTTAGATTGCCTACTCTACACTTATTCTTGATGATGATAGACCTTATCATGATTTTTAGTCACCTTAATGGGGGTAGAGATCTTCTAGTAAGGAGAATGTTGCAACAATCAATTCATGCCTAAGCTAATTAATTATGATTGATTACATGAATCATGTGCTTAGATTAAGTCTAATGTCACTCTCTACCATTTCAATCCAGGTTTAGGATGGGCATCAATGTTTTAACAATCACACAAAAACAAAATTAAAATTGTTTAACTTTAAAATAATAATAATAATAATATAATTTGTCCAATAACATAAAAATCATGTGATTTTATTTTTTTTAAGAAAAATATGGTTTTAGTTTTTCTAGTTCTGGCACACCTAGCATATCGGCCTTAGGAGATTGAGTTATTGGAAAGCCTAAAAAAAATCAATTATCAACAAAAGAGTTGATTCTCCAACACTATTTTCTCCCTTTTGCAAGTGTCAATTTAGGCATGCAAATCCATGAGATCAGTGACTATGGCACACAATCCCCAGTTGTCGTCGTGTGTTGGTTTTTTACATTTTACAATCTGGTTGAAAATATATAAAATAATTGAAAAATTAACTATACATTGTTAACATAATAGTGTATATTACCTTTTTCATTTCTTTAACTTCATATTGAAGGACTTTTAAATTTAAATTGGTCATTAAATTTGCATAGTTGGCAATTCAATGATTCAACAAGTTTAATCCAATTAGAGTAAAATATAATCTTTTTAAAAGAAAAAATGGTTAAACAAGCGAGGGCAATCTCATACAAAGAGAAAAAAAATCTTCAATATAAAATTGAATTGTTGCTTGGCATGCAAAAACAAAAGATGGGCCTCGATTATGGACTTTGCAATAATATGTTCCAATAAGACATGCACAATACACTAAGTTTGCTAACAATAGAAGTTGAAAAAACAAAGTCAAAGTAGAGAGAGAGAATTGTTCAATTATTCTATCGTATTAATTCATTTTCTAATGCCTATTTTATTCACAACATCATCGTAGAGATAAGACAGCAGTTTCCAAGTTGAACCGTCACAGAATCAAGGTATCTAGACCATCAAGAAATAGACCTCAAATTACAGAAACAACTTGTCCATGGACAATACTTCTAAAAAATTATTGCATAGTTGAGTGTCATTTAGAAAATGAAACCACAATAATCACTTACCAAAAAATGTAAAAGATACGGAATATGAGATTCATAAGGTTGAAAGTTCCTACCAAGAACAGCACCATCCTAAAATGAAAACAATAATGGTTAGAGTGAAAACATAAATCACAAATGAAGTTGTGGAAATGTCAAAGGAGCACAACTATAACCCTGTCAAGTGCTCGTTACATTCCAGATGAGGAGAGCAAACACTAATCTGAATACGCCAGTGTAAGTTTCAGTTTTCTATTTCTGTTATCTGTAACCTAAATGTATCAACACTGCTGACTACAAATTTATTGGAGATAACTAAATCAACCTTTCTCAAGTCAACTCTCTGATCTATTAGAACTGGCTGAGGCTTAGAGATTGAACAACTAGCTCTATTGTATTGGCTGATGTGATTGTTAAGTAACTAGCTAACAATTTTTTTTAGTCAGTTTAAGCTTCAGCTTCCTATTTGAGTCACCCAAAACCTATATAAATTAGATTACTGGTAAGATCAACACAAGTGATTACAAAATTAATGGAGATAACTAAATCAATTAATCATTAGTTAAGTCAACTCATAATTTGAAATCACGTACTATGCTGAGCGAAATGGTCGAAATGTATCTTCCGTTAAATCACCAATACCAATATGCACCAAAGTTTAAAATCTCGAGTCGCATCATAGTTTCGATCTTTGACTAGAAAGATATTGTTCCAATATCGCATCGCTCTGATGCATAGTATCGGTGATAGATTAGAAGTTGAAGGAGGAAGGAGATGAAGCAAATGAAGGAGACATTGTGGGGGGTATTGAGCTTCAATATTTTACTGGAATTATATATTTGACCATTTTGCCTGGCATGGTACAAGTTTTAAAATCAAGTTCGGCACAAATAATGTTTCCTTCCTACACTTCATCACCTTCCTTCTTCAACTCGAATTCATTACGGGCACCATGCATTGAAACATTGACATGATATCGAAACAGTATCGTTCTAGTCAAACTCTAAAACTTTGGCACGGCTCGACAATTTGAACCTTGAGCCAACTCCGTGATATATTAGGAATTGGTTAAGGCTTAGAGATTGAAACAGTGATTATATTGTGTTGGATAAGTAAGTTGTTGTCATAAACAAAGTTTAATTTTGTTTGATAAATAAAAATATATTAAATCCAAGGAAAAAAGGGGTACAAACTATATTAAATCCAAAGAAAACGGGGTACAAACTGGATTAGGCAAGCCCAATCACCAACATCAATTGCCCCTATCTACTATTCCTCGTTCGCCAAACATAATGAATCATGGAAGACAAGGCCAGGTGAGTAGCCTTTGTTGACACCCTACTCCCTCAAAAGTATCTCCCAAAGACTCGCATCATCCTCCTATACGTAGACATCTCCTATCGCATATGAAGTCATTCTCTGATCCTCCTCCAAAGCTCCACAATAGGGGGCACCCAAAGAAAATATGCTCCTGAGACTCTAGCACCTAGCGGCAGAAGGTGCACTGCTGATCCTCCAAGTACTCTTGTCTATCTCTAGTGGAAAGGCGTCCCTACGCCAACATCCAAAATGTAACTACATGGCTCGGCTGAATATATGCCTTCCACACTGTCTGAACCCATGGTTTCTTAGGATTAGGGTGCCTAAAGAAATCATAAGCCTGAGTCACTCCATCATCCCGAGTAAACCAATCTACCAGCATCTATCTAGCGGCCTCTGGTGTCCCAGATGCTAGGTCATGTATCTAAAGCAACCACTTAATCAATGGAGAATTTGTGTGGACGACCTCCCTAAACCATACATTCGTGCGCCTCGGGTAAATGTGATACACATTACTATGTCAATTTTATAAACAACTTCTGTAAATTTTTTTTTTACATTCTTCTGCATCCTTCCAAACAAACTACAGATTATAGAAACCAACAAAGACCTAGAGCTGAATGACAAAGTGAAGTGCCAAGAGTGGTGAGAATTCAACGAATCGATGTTTCTAGCTCCAGCAAAAATCATTTATTTACATGCAATTAGGCATAAATAATGAAAACAACTTGTTAAGAAAATATATAAACAACAAGAAGGAAGAAAATGGTTGCCTGGTCCACCAATACTCAAGGTTTTGCCCCTTTTAAGAAAATATATAAAGAGGAAGAAAGAAGACTGGGAAGTCGTGGTCCACCGGAACTCAAGTCTTTAAGGGTCAATGAACATGGAACAAAAAACTTCCGTGTTCCAATATATGAACTGTTATGTCACAGATAAGAGAATGATTTGATGGGGAATCTAGCCAATAATGTATTAAGACCAAGGGTTAAGTGATATATACACTATGAATTCTTATTGGAGAAAGTATGTCATCTATTTGATCTCCATTTTAAGTTTAAAGAGAACACAGCCCAGTAGTGGAGAACAAACATGACAAGGAAAACATTTTTCCTCACCAAAAGTATATTGGCAGCACGAACAACATCATGTGGATGATATCTTCACACCCCCAATCAAGGAAATCAATTAAAAACCCTCAGTCAGTAAATAAAAGATAGAGTAAGACAAATAATAAAAGAAGTGGAGAGAACATCTGGATTTGCAAATGAAGTTTTCATGTCACCAAAAATGCAAACAGTAAGGCAGAGGAAGAATGACCAAAATAAACTGAACAAACACAATTAATTTAATTGTTTAAATTTTCAGTTGGAATCAGGATATTTACTACCAAACTTAAAATAACACAATGTTAGAAGCAATTCCATTACTCAAAGAAACTTATACAGAAAATTTGATGTCACGTAACTAATTATAATTACATGTTATCAAGATCAGTTACATTCTATTATCTATTTTATTTTGTCTAACCCTGACTTTGTTAATCTAGTGCAGCTAATCCTATCCCTAATACAAATTCAAATATTGAAAAATAAATTCATCTCAAGGTTAATTTTTTCAAGGCAATCAATTAATATTACCAGAAATATATAAAGACCTACAGTGTGGGATTGCTACTTGTAGATGACGATATATGAGGATACAAGTATATCTTTATAAAAAGATCCTCCAATGGATGATATCCATATATCTTCTTTGCCCGAACAAGGCTATATCCATGAACACTTCTTTTTGTTGTAGAAACCTTTTGATTCTGTAATAGTTAAAAAAAAATTACAGAGATCTAATAAGCTCTCACAGATAAATGCATCCATTCAATCCCCAAGGTGCTAAACATACCAGAGCCTTCTCCAAAGCAGTCATTAAAGCCTTCATATACTGGTCACCTACAAAGAACAATATGGCACATAAAAACCTAATTAGATAGTGTAGGTCATCTATATCCTTATTTAAATGACGCATGTTCTATGAAAATCATCACTTTTATTTTGAAAACTACAACTGAATTATGAATAATCAAGTTCACAGCTGCACTTCATGTTTATTAATGTTGCAAAGAATAATCCATGTTGTACTAATAGTTCCATATTTCTCATATTTGCCTTTTCTTCAACTTCTGAAATTATGAAGCAAATCAAGTTGACAGCATCACTTTATTGCAAAGAAAAATCCAAGTTGTATTAACAGTTCTAGCTTTCTCATCTTGACTTTTTGTTTTATCTTACATAAGATACAACAACAACAATCACCAAGCCTTTTCCCACTAGGTGGGGTCGGCTGTATGAATCCTTTTACGCCATTAAGCTCTATCTCCTATTATATCATCAACTATATTTAAATAAATTTTATCTTGCTTTATTGGTGCTAACCAAGTCTTTTTTTGTCTTCCTCTTCCTCGTTTGATATGCATATTTATCATAATTTCACGTCGCCTAACTGGAGCATTTATTGGTCGTTTAAGTATATGTCCGTACCATCTTAAACGTGTCTCTCAGAGTTTTCCTCAATAGATGCAACTCTGACTTTCTCTCTAATGCTCTCATTTCTTATTTTGTTCATCCTCGTATGTCCACACATCCACCTTAACATCCTCATC
>JBBMJZ010406366.1:0-12818 GCA_037833815.1 Zingiber zerumbet
CTATTCCGGAACCGCCAGAAGAGGAGATCAAATACAATAAAAATCAGGACAAGTGTACTATGCTACACTTTCCTTTTTTGCAAAAATTAAGTACAGAATTTACTTTCGTTACCCAGCACTTGTAGATAATCGGATCAAATTCGGTGGTGGTCAACTTCTCGGTGGCAGTCGGCCGCAATAGTGTCGTAGCAGAGCAACAGCGCAAAGCCAGAGGAGTCAAAACATCAAACGGATGTGTAGAAGCTTGTAGAAGAGTTGTTCTTAAGTTTTATCAAAGCCTTGAGCGAATATCCCTTTTAAAGAGGGTTGAAGGCGCCTTCCATAGCACTGAAGGCGCCTTCCATAAGCAAAGTTTATCCCGCAAAACCAGTTCCTTATCGTCGCTAAAGTCTTTTGAGTTATCCGACTGAAGGCGCCTTCCATGAACGGTATTCAAGACGCCTTCCTTTGGAAAGCGCCTCAGGTACTGTTCACCCAAGGCAACTTGTGCTCCTTTTGCCTTGCAAATTCATATTAGCCCAAAACAAATAATAACATGCAAGACAAAGTTAGCACAATAAAAATAATATTAATTAGTAATTAGATTCAGATTCTCTCTCCCTGAGATCAGGATCTAGTCAGAGTCTCAATTTAAGTTTCCAAAATAGACCTAAATTGGACCGACGCCTATTGTCCCCTCAATCGGGACGCATCTTCACTGTGTCACTCTCCTCTAGTGACTTACCTCTACTTACCAAGTGTCAAGTTATCTCCTTGACGTCCAATCTGACCCACCCATCAGGTCTTCCGGAATTGCATATCTGGACTTCATCAATCGGGAATCGAACATCCCGACCTCCTGTCGGAATCGTACATCCGGGCTTCAACCTATCGAGAATCGAATATCCCGACCTCCTGTCGTAATCCCTCATATGGACTTTGCCAATCAAAAATCGCACATCTCGATTGGACTTCCTACCTGGTGTCTAGTCCTCTTGACCCGTCAAGTTAGTCAACCCTGCGCACTCGGTAATAAGGTTAGATCAACAACACATCTAACTTTAATCCACTTGTCATTTATCAGAACTCAGGCTTGATCATTGGTGCCAACTGCACCAACCCCTATTTTTGATGCAATGACAACCCGGGTTAAAGTTAGAAAAAAATATGTAAAACATATATAGAAAAAAATGATTTTAAGAGAAATCTAAAATAAAACAATTAAGTTTTGTTCTCTTGATCATTCTTAGGGTTAAGTTTTTCAGATTTTCTTTAGTTTTTCTTACTTAAACTCTAACCCTCCCCTTTGGGCATTCATCAAAACAACATGCAGATAAGCATACCAAAGTACAAAAATATAAACACATAAGTAAGTAAGTTAAATAACAAAATTTTCAAGTAAGCATAAAAATTTACAGGTTTATCGTAGAGAGGAGTTATGAAAAATTTTCAAAGTATTTTGTAAGGAATGTTTTACAATTATAAAAATTGAATTTGCAAAACTAAACTATTTGGCAAAATTAAATTTTGCAAGAATTTTACAAACTATTTTTTGAGATAGATTGCAAAAACACTTTTCAAAAAAATAATTTGTTACAAAGTAATTTTTAGAGTTTTAATTGTTCAAGGCAACTTTTGAAAAGTTTTGCAAATTATCTTTCCAAAATATAAAGTATTTTCAATGAAAGAATAATTTTGGAAATATTTTTAAAATAGTTATCAAAACAATTGTTAAAAAGGTTTGCTAAAGATATTTTTCAAAGTGCAAGGATAACTTTTGCAAAAATTTTATAAAACTTTTCAAAGTGTCTTTGAAAACATCTTTCAAAGTATTTTTAAGCAGTTTTTTAATGCAATTTTCAAAACATTTTCATTTTATTTTTCAAAACAGACATTTGAAAAAAATATGAGTGTTTTTCAAAGCAAGTTTTGAAAGTAAGTTTTGAAAACATTTTGCAAAAAAATAAAATAGTTTTGTAAACATTTCAGAAGTAAATTTTGAATCATTTGCAAAGTAAGTTTCAGTAAGGTTTCAAAAGAATTTTTAAACCAACACTGCAAAAAAAAAAAATTGAAATAAAACTCTTTTTGAAAGCAGTTTTCAAATATCTTTCCTTGAACCAGATATTATTTAAAAAAATAATATTCATCTAAAAATTGTCTTTAAATGTCTAACCATTAGTTACTAACTAACTATCATAATATAACAGTGATCACTTAGTTAGTTAAGTTAAATATTAATGTCCAGTTACAAATTTGATGAAAAAGGATTACTTAACTTGATTAATGTACTGTTGGATTTTTCGTCCAGACTTATATTGATGTACTGATATAAGCATCTGAAGTCTAGCAAAAGGCTTACACATCTCACGTCATTCTAAGTTTTTGAATATACAATCAAGGTAGATCTAGTGTGTTTGTGAGATGCTCATTATCTATATTTATAGGGTCATGTTTTCTTGGGATTTGTTTTACATTAAGGCTAAAACAAATTTTAAAATACGAGGGAAATGAGAATTTTTAGAAAACATCAATAATGATTTTTTTTAGAATTTGTAAATTATTTAAAGAGATATCCTCTCCCTTAACTTAAGGTCTTAGTTTTCAAGAAAAATTTGCTTATAATTATTTGTAGATATGATAGAATAATAAGTTTAAAGAAATTAATTATTGAGATAATGACTCTTTTGTATTCATTAGTATTATGAAATAAATTATTATTTAATTCTGAATTTTTAATTAATTTTGATTATTTAATTGGTGTTAATTTAGTTAAAAGTCATTTCGAATTAATCAATTAATAATTAAATAAGTTTAATCAATTATTAATTAATTGAGTTATTACTTTCGGATTATTAGTTGATTAATTTAAAATTTGGATTTATTATTAATATACTGTTATTAAATCAAGTTAGGATAGAAAAGTAGAATTAATAAGTTATTAATGAATTTCACATTGTTTAAGTAAAATTAATTATAAGTGATTTTAGTTTAATTTAATTTAATATTTAATTTAATTTAATTTAATTTAATTGTACTTTAATTTAATTTATTTAAATTTAAATTTAATTTAATTTTTATTTTAATTAATTGTTATTAATTTTTATTTTAATTAATTGTTATTAATTTTTATTTTAATTAATCGTTATTAATTTTTATTTTAATTAATTGTTATTAATTTTAATTTAATTAATCCTTATTCATCTCACTCGATCTATATTTTCAATTAAGGGAATCCTATAATTTTGTGAGAAAAGTTGGATTTGTAGAGGTTGGTTTAACTTGCGTTAGATTTAAGTTTAGCTTTGGGTCCAACAAGCAAACATTCTTTGGATAAACGTCTAGGCTGGGGTGAGTCACTTGGACATTATTAGAGTAACCACGTGCTTCAAAAATTTTCAAATACTGCCCACCGAACTTATTACAAAACTTTGGTCTAACCAATTAGGATTAATAATGGATAGTTTCAGTTAGTTTCACTGAGCCAAATGCACCAGGTTGAAGCCATATCTTCCTAGACCTGCATAGACAGAGCTTCCCTAATCTACTTCATCCAAAATTTTTCCAGTACTACTTGTCACGTTAAACTTTTGTTCCTAATTAAACTATTCTTAAATTATTATTGGAGGTGCCAACTAATTTGGTGTCTCCCCCTGAATTATTGAATTTTGAGTTTAAGTTTTAAGTTTGTGTCGATTTGTTTTATAGTTAAAATGAACTTGATTATAGTTTGAATTTAGATTAATTTCGTATTTACTTAATTTAAGTTTAGTTTTTAATTTAATTTAATTTAATTTTTTTTGTTTAAATTTAGTTTAGAAGGTTTAATTTTTGAGATTAAGGTTGAGTTATTTAGTTCATTTTGATTTAGTTTTAGGTAGTGTATTTTATTTTTAGGTACATTGATTTTGTTCTACATGGTTTGTTAAAAAAGTTTTAGGAACCCAAGGTTTAGTTAGTTTTGTATTTTGAGTTAGGGTTAGAAATGATTTAAAGTAGAGTTAGACTTGTATTTAAGTCTGGATTTATTATACACAGCTCTTTGGGATCCAAGTATCATGTTTAGATACTTGGATCCTAAGGTACACTTTTCCAATTGTTCTTTTAATTCTTTGGCTTGACTTTTCAAGACATAATTTTCTTCCTCAAGGTTTACAACTTAAGTTGAATTTCTGTCTTGAACTTGAGTTTAAGCTCAGTTGTTCCTTAAGGATGTTGTTTTTCCTTGAGGAGTTTAGCGTGTTTCTCATTTTTTGTTAATTTTTTATTTAAGCAAGAAATTATTTTAAAAAATTTTGTAGTATAATTAAAGTTTACCCCAGTTGGTTCATCTGAATCGTATTCAGACTTGTCTTTTGACCGGTTGCTATCAGCGCCAGGTAACTTGCTTGCTTTAGTTTGTCTGCTTTCGATCCGTCCGAGGCCTAAGTCGCCTTGAGTGTCTTCTTCTGCTTTGTCTTCCTCGTCTGATCTTCGTTAGGGCATTCGTGTTTGAAGTGCTCTTTTTTGTTGCAGCCATAACACGTGATGTTCGTCTTTGGGTTGTTGGATGTGGACTTGGTCATCTTCTTCATGTCGCGTTTAGAGAAGTTTCTCTTGCGTAACATTTTCCTTACCATGTTCACTAGCTGCTCTTCTTCATTTGATTCCGAGTCAGACTCAGTTTCCGCCTTGGTTTTGGCTTGGGTTCATACTTTGTCTTCCTTCGAAGTACCTACAAGAAACGCAATTCCTTTCTCGATCTTTGTGGAGTTAGTTTATTCGTGCAGCTCTAATTCACAAAACAACTCATCTAATTTCAACTTTAAAAGGTTCCTCGAAACCTTATAGGCATCTACGATCGATGCCCATAGCGCGGTTCTAGGAAACGAGTTCAGAGCGTACCTAATAATATCGTGGTTCTCGAGTTGATGTCCGATCATGTGTAGGCCATTGAGGATATCCTTGATCCTCGCATGTAGTTGGCTTGCGGTTTCTCCGTTCTGTATTTTGATATTAAATAAAGAATTTAGAAGCAGGTTGCGTTTAGTTATCTCAGTATCGTTGGTTCCCTCGGGTAATTCAATGAGCTTATCCCATAGCTCCTTTGCGTTCTCATGCGGGTCGACTCGGTTGAGTTCTTCTTTCGTGAGTCCACATTGGATCGTGTTCAACGCCTTCGAGTCGACCTGGGCCTTCTACTTATCTTCTGGATTCCATCTTCTGGGTCGAGGGGTACTTTAGTTACTTCGTCTACAGGCGCCCTGTACCCTGGTCGGATGGTGAATCACTGCTCGATGTCCATCTTCAAGTAGACCTTCATTCTCTTCTTCCAATACGGAAAATCGTTTCCATTGAAGAGAGAGGAGGACAAGCGATGTTGTATTCTTCGAGTTGGCCATTTGAATTATCTTGTAAAAAAAAAGAAGAGAAGAAATGTTCCAAGACTAGGTTTTGGATTAGCAAAGTTTGAGGTAAAAAGAAATATTGAAGACTTGAGTGGTGTTACACTAACTTCGAGTTAAAATCGAACGAGAAATAATTATTTGAAGTACAAATGCAACAGAATAATGAGAAAACAAGAAAAAGAAAACAAATGTTCAATTTTACTGGATTCGGAGTCTTCGGCGACTCCTACTCGAAGACTCAAGTCCCGCGGACCTATCAATCGGTAATTCACTAATAATCTCTTCCGGAACCGCTGGAAGAGGCGATCAAATACAATAAAAATCAGGATAAGTGTAACACGCTACACTTTTTTTTCTGCAGAAATTAAGTACAGAATTTTCTTTCGTTACCCAACACTTGTAGATGATCGGATCAGATTTGGTGTTGGTCGGCTTCTGAGTGGCAGTCGCTCTATTAAAACCTTGGACGAATATCCCTTTTAAAGAGGGTTGAAGGCGCCTTCCATATGCAAATTTTATCCCATAAAACCAGTGCATTATCGTCGCCGAAGTCTTCTGAGTTATCCGACTGAAAGCACTTTCCATGAACAGTAGTACTTAAGGCGCCTTCCTTTACATGGAAGGCGCCTCGGGTATTGTTCGCCCAAGACAACTTGTGCTCCTTTTGCCCATGTTAGCCCAAAACAAATAATAACATGTAAGACAGAGTTAGCACAATAAAAATAGTATTAATTAGTAATTAGATCCTCTCTCCCTGAGAGAAGAATCTAGTCAGGTTTCAATTTAGATTTTCGAAATGGATCTAAATTGGACCGACACCTACCGTCCCCTCAATTGGGACACGTCATGTCACTCTCCTCCAATAACTTATCTCTACTTACCAAGTGTCAAGTTACCTCCTTGACGTCTAATTTAACCCACCAGGTCTTCTTGCCGGAATTGCACATCCGGACTTCGCTAATCGGGAATCGAACATTCCGACCTCCTGTCGAAATCGCACATCTAGACTTCAACCCATTGGGAATTGAACATCCAGACCTCCTGCTAGAATCCCACATCTGTACTTCGCCAATCAGGAATCGCACATCCCGGCTGGACTTCCTATCTGGTGTTTGGTCCTCTTAACCTGTTATGTTAGTCAACCCTGCACACTCGGTTAGATCAACAACACATCTAATTTTAATCCACTTGTCATTCATCAAAACTCAGGCTTGATCATTGGTGCCAACTAACAATATATTATATATTGTATTGCGTGACAATGTGAAATTGTAATTTGTATATGTGCATTCATTGAAAAAATAAATAGTGGAGCAAGAACATTCATGGACGTTGGTAAGATTTGTCACTAATGGGTAATTAATGCATCGTGTAAGAAGGTCCACTAAACTACATGTTTATAGAAAACTTCTTGAAATAAAGATATACTCGACATTTCAAAGTAATTATTAAGTTTTAATAGTTAAATAAAATTATATTAAAAAATTAGTAAGTAAACTACATATGACATTTTTTTATCTATTGTTCAATTCTGGTAAAAAGTTTAGTGGCTTAAAAAGAAGAAGAAAACTGCTTAAACACAATTTTTACATACATACATATATGCATATAGGGAAGTGTTACCCTTGATCCGGGCGCCCTGCTTGCACTCAGTCGTGCATGCAAGCGCGCACGGGGAGGCACGCAGCACATCATTGTGCTATATATATATATAGATGGATTTCATCTTTGTTCATCCTCCTCATATCTATATGTATGTATGTTCATCCTCCTCTCGAGGCTCATGATATCCATTCATTTAATTGTACATTGGTTCAAATTTTTCTGCACCTGTTCAAGAGATGGAAAAATCTCACGTTCCCAAATTATGTATAGATACTAAATGTTCCAGAACTTTCCTTTCTAGATTTGTGATTTAGAATTTTGCTTCTAACCAGTTTATAATTATTTCTATTTATCAATACCCTGCAATGCCCCTCTGAATGCTAGTCAGTGTAACTTACAGTTCAATTGTTTATGGTTCATTTACTTGGGTGGATACTGGGAGGGAATTTGAAAGTTGGAGGGAGAAGAACCAGAAAAAATAACTTTTGTCCCTCCGTGCTCTTGCCCCCTTTTCAGCCAACCAAATTGAAGCTAGTATGCTGGTATCTAATCTGGATTTATTTCTTCCAACATTTATCCTACTAACTGCTGATGCTATCTTCTTTCTTATTGTTTCTGATCTACACTCCCCCCCTCCCTCGTGCCTCCTTTTCATCCACCTACCCAAGTAAACAATTATTGACATATTTGAATCCACATTGAATGCTCTAATACTTATCCTAGTGAATGCTGATGTTATTTTCTTTGATTATATTATGATCTATGATATTCGGTGAAATTCAGATGTTGTCCTCTGCAGTTATCGTATACGTCGCAGACTGCTTTTGACTGGTACTCCAATACAGAATAGTTTGCAGGAGTTGTGGGCTTTACTTAATTTTCTTCTGCCTACTATATTCAACTCCGTACAGAACTTTGAGGAATGGTTCAATGCGCCCTTTGCTGACAAAAATGAAGTATCTCTTACAGATGAAGAAGAGCTCTTGGTTATTCGTCGGTTACATCAAGTAGTTCAATGATCATTCACATTTTTAACTAGCTACTGCTACTACTGTAACTGATAACCATATTCATACTGTTTTTTTCTCCCTAGGTTTTAAGACCTTTCCTTCTCAGAAGGAAGAAGGACGAAGTGGAAAAATATCTTCCTGGGAAAACACAAGTGATTCTAAAATGTGATCTATCAGCTTGGCAGAAAGCTTATTATCAACAGATCACTGACATTGGAAGGGTTGGACTAGAATCTGGTATGTTAGATAAAGAATTTTTCCAATTTTCCGTAAGTGTTTTAAGTGATATATATATATATATATTATTTTTTTGCTCCTACTTATTGGCTAATACCTTTGTTAGTTTTACATATTTTGTTATGTGGAAACTGGAGTATTTGAAGCAAGACCAAAGCATTTAGTTATTTGGGAACGAAGAACAAAGACTCTAGGTCTTTAAATTAACTTGGTTTTTGTGAAAGAACAGAATTCAAATGGGTTTTGAGATTGTTGGGAGACAAAAATATTAGATGATTATAGTGTGAAGATGATATAATGCTAGGTTTAATTGGCTTTACAATCCATTTCTAGGGAGATGAGACTCATCCCTTAATCCTCAATTTGGATGGAGATGTAGCATTATGCTAATCACATATAAATTCATATAACAAATATGTTATCATTCATTCAAGTTTGTTTTTAGTTGTGGTTGTCTGTTTAACATTGATCTTCCAAGTAGTAGGAAAAGGAAAACCAAATAAAAACATTCTTTTTTCTCAAAGTCAAGGACAACCAAAGTAATTACCGACCTTAGTGGCAGCTGTAGGCCTTGTAGTCCCATTCCATGCTTCCAACTGGTTGGCATACTACCAAGCAGTCATGGATATAATCCATCAAAGGTTTTCTAATAGATGGTGTTTGTCTCAGAATTCCAAACACTAAACTATCCTAGATTTGTTAAGGCTACGGAATCTGTTTATCAGACATCAGTAATCATTTTCTCAAAATTGTGTAGCATATGGTTACGGTAAAAGCTTGAAAAACATATAGAGAAATAACATCAAGCTCACATTTTTGAACATGTCGTTTCCTGATGTGTCAAAAATTGTTAGGAGATATATCAGTTATTTTTATTTTGTATTGGTTCTGGTTCCAAAGTTTATAAGCAAAACATCATGAAATTAGTCATATTCTAAATAATTCCAAATAATCTCCAATTCGCGTATGGTGGGATTTTAAAGTTCATATTTTCATATAAATTTTGATAGTTGTAATTTGTTGTGTTGATGTGATGCTGGCTCATGTACAATGTGCAGGCATCAAATCGAAGAGTCTCCAGAATTTGTCGATGCAACTGAGGAAGTGCTGTAATCATCCTTACCTATTTGTCGGAGATTATAACATGTGGCAAAAGGAGCAAATTGTTAGAGCATCAGGAAAATTTGAGCTGCTTGATCGCTTACTTCCAAAGTTACAGAAATCTGGCCACAGAGTTCTCCTTTTCTCTCAGATGACCCGTCTGATTGATATATTAGAGATCTATTTGCAGTTGTATGGTTTTAAATACCTCAGGCTTGATGGTTCAACTAAGACGGAAGAAAGAGGAGTTTTACTCAAAGAGTTCAATGCACCAAACTCCCCATACTTCATGTTTCTTTTGAGCACTCGAGCTGGTGGTCTTGGATTGAACTTGCAGTCTGCAGATACTGTTATAATTTTTGACAGCGATTGGAACCCCCAAATGGACCAACAAGCAGAAGACCGTGCACATCGAATTGGGCAAAAGAAGGAAGTCCGTGTATTTGTTTTGGTTAGTGTTGGATCCATCGAGGAGGAAATCTTGGAACGTGCTAAGCTGAAGATGGGTATTGATGCAAAGGTTATCCAGGCAGGGTTGTTTAATACCACATCTACTGGTTAGTATTTTTGATTCGATACACTTCTTGCTCTTGATATTATAATACATCAATGTTGCTACTTTCAATTTACAGCACAGGACAGGCGTGAGATGCTACAGGAGATCATGCGGCGAGGCACAAACTCCCTGGGAACTGATGTGCCTAGTGAGAGAGAGATCAACCGCCTTGCAGCAAGAACAGAAGAGGAGTTCTGGTTGTTTGAAAAGATGGATGAAGAGAGGCGACAGAAAGAAAGATACAAGTCAAGGCTTATGGAGGAAAAGGAAGTGCCTGACTGGGCTTTTTCCAAGACAAATCAAGAAAGAAACAAGGGGAGTATTGGCCATAGTAAGGATGCTCTGAGCAATGAGCTCAGCGGGAAGAGGCGCCGAAAGGAGGTGATTTATACTGATTCATTGAGTGATATCCAGTGGATGAAAGCAGTGGAGGCTGGAGAGGATTTGTCGAAAATAGCCTCTGCAGGAAAAAGGAAACGACAGCCCCTTGATGCATATGAATACAGGGAACCCCTCTCTGATGCTTATGAATCTCTTTCTGATGAAGCGGTGGGGCAACAAAATGTGCCTAGGATGAAGACTATTCAAGATGATACCTTGGCCGTCGAGGATGCCAGCGATGAGTTTTTAAGCAGAACTCCAGCCAAATACAAATCTGGAATCTTACTGAACAAAAGGGACGATGGAGACAGCGATGCTGACAATTGGCAAGAAAACATTGTCACATGGAGGACCCACAAGAGAAAACGCTCAGGCAATGGCCTATCCAGTTGAACATCTGATGTGAATGGATGATACAAGGATCATAACCATGCCGTGTCTTGATTTTGATCAGTCGCGAAAACAACAACGTGACAAACTTGATGTAGGTTAATCTCCAACGACATAGTTGGTTTCACCTAAGCTAGCACTATGCAGAAGCTACTTTACTTTTAAAACTTTATTAATGTAGGTTAATCTCCAACCTCTGTATATAAATCAACTTTTTATGTAGGTTAGATGACTATATGTATTTTTGTGCAAATATTCGAATGGATTTAGCACCATTATGTGATCCATCTCGCAAGTATTCTGCCAATTATGTGAGAAATTTGTAGCTATTTGAGAAATTTGTATTCTGCCATTCTCTGTTCTTAACTCATTACAGTGGATTCATTGCTCCAGGGGTGCGACTTGGATGACAGATTTAAAGCCTTATATAATTAGTAAAGTGTCTTTAAACCGTTCATGACTTAGTCAATATAGCAGAAAAAAAGTATTGTGAAGTAGAATGATATGCAAAATTGTCTGTAGGTGCAGAAAAGGCAGCCAAACACACACACAGTTCAGTGAATAGATATTATGAAATATACAAACTCATTTACTGTAAATTGGCTCGATCAGCTTGTGCAGTGCAGTATCTTTGCTAGTTGGTGATCTCTCAAGGTGCATGGAAGGTCCTGCCGTGGCATATGGCTTCGAGGTTCTCCCCAGCATTGGAGCAAAGTGGACAGATTTCGACACCTGAAAGGGTAATATGACAGTGGCTTATTCAATTTCCTTGCAAGTTAGAGGAAGGTTCACTGCAACATTCTTTGGAATGAAGAACATGCAACAAGAGATGGAAAGATTACCAGTTAAGTACAGAGGGGCGCCGAGTGTGTTAAGAATCCACCAGCGGCAACTACCCAACGACTGTGGAGGCGAAGAAGCATCAGTTTGGCACTGTCAGAGTGTCATAACTGGCCCCATTTGCATTCTTGACTGGTGCAAATTCCTCCTCCCGGCTCCCTCAAAATCTGTTTTCCAGTTAAATATGCAGCAATTCAAAGTTCAAACCAACAATAAAAGACGAGATCAAGATTATCCAAGATTCTTCCGAGTTGAGCTATGGTAACCAACCCCAAAAAGTGCCATAGATGGAGCATATGCAAATGCATCGAAGACAAATTGTTCTAGCTTAAATCCAACAATGGATCCATGGATAGAGGGAATTTTCTTCTCGGCGAGGTGGTAACGGCATTTCAAACGTGACGTTATGTCGCTGACCATGGTCTCTTGGGATAGTTAACATAATGAATGTGAATTCAATGCCTACTGAATCAACCTAGTTCCAAAACAAGAAGGTTAAATAGTTTGGCTGGAGGGAAAACCTCTCTGAGATAATTTTTCTGTTACTCAAACAACATGAACAAATAAACAAGAACCCTTACAACAACTGGTAGCTACAAATCCCAAGGCAAAAGTACAAAAGTCAAAAACACTAAAACACCCTATACCTTTCTTGATTTGATGTCCAAAGTGGCAAGCTGGACAAACAAAATCATCACTAATTATCCCCTCCCAAACCTCAGAGTATTTCCTTTTGTTCTGCGTTCTGCAGATTCACTCCCCTTGCTCCTCCATGATACATAGGCATTTCATCTATCCCATTTGTACTCATTTTGAATACCGACACCTGAATACCAACATTATGAGGTGACACTTAGCACATTGGTGTTTGATACCTGTACCCGAGCCCAAGTAAGAGGGCGATCCATGCAGACTATAAATGTTTGTACACAATTTCATATTAATCAATCTTCCTTTGCAGAGTTTGGAGCCTCTCCATCACCAACTATTGTTGAAAAGAAAGACAAGTGAATACTATCATTGCACCAAAACAAATTGAGTTACAATTTTTTCCTTGGTTCCCCAAAAGCTCAGTGTCTTAAGCTTATGGACAAGATTTAAATTGAATACGTAAACTAGAGCCAGATATAACTAGGAGAAACAGAATAAGCAAATTGAGATTATCAAATAATCAAGCACAGAAACCTACTATTAGAGTGTATACTAAAAGCCTAAGCTTTTTGTAAACATTTATTTTGAATATGAATCACATTTAGTCAAATCATCTACATTTATTTGTAGTCGTTCAATTAATTTATATTGTAGATAACATAGTGTGTGGTGTCACACACA
>JBBMJZ010406373.1:0-12818 GCA_037833815.1 Zingiber zerumbet
TCGCCAGAATACTCGTGGAGCGAGGAGGGAGCGCCACATTTCCCAGCGTCCGTTGACTCCCGACTCGGACAGGATCAGTACTCATGTTGCCCTCGGGGCAATGGAGGACACCTTCTCAGTTTTCTAAGCATCTAAGGATCAAGTCCCAACCTCAATAAATTAACAGATGAATTTCTCTTAATGAGCGGTTGACCTAAGAACGTAGGAATAACAATGGCTAGATTAGTTACCTCCAGAATTAGTCGGCGTAAGTTAGATACCTTGTGTCAACAAAAAAAAATAATGATACTATTGTTTGAATAATCAACAATTGATTTAAGAATGCTTGATTGAATTTCTATGTAGTCAAACTAATCACCGTAACATCAATTGATATAAACTGAATACTTAATGCTAATTAAAAATAAATAAATAAATAATAAAATAATAAAAAATGATACTCAAGCTGAAGTCCTGGGCAATGGTGCATTTTTCTCCGGGTGGTAACACATATTAGATGTTGTTCTGCTCGATCGTCTCACAGTAACATTTGTGCAAGTCAGTCGATTAGTAGCGATTTGCATCACGTTTAAGTAATGTGGCTAGCTTACGCGTGATTTGCATGTCATAGACACATTCTGCACATTTTGCAAGTCAAAATAGCGGCAAACTTAATCTTGCTTAGTCAAATTTTATATATATATATATATATATAAAAAACTGATTTAGCTGGTTGATCAAGTCAATTAGCATATGATGATACTTGAAATTTTACTTTTATCTTTCCAATTTACATTCTTTTTTTCCTCAAAATGTTTTTGAATCCGTGTCGAGTTGAGAATTCGAACACCATCACCTCGTTAAGCGAAGTGATAGTTTTAAACATTAGCAATGTAACAGCAATTTAATTTTAAACATATGCTCAAAATAACTAAGAAACTGGGCATCCATGAATCTACTGTTAAAACTTCACTTGCATATAGAAGGCATTCAAAATAAGATACTCGCAGAACCACCAAACGTAAAACAAAAACAATACCAGGCATTCTTACACTACAAACTTAGCTTAGTTCATAACTGATCATAACACATACCTCCAGGAAGCAGGGCGATCTCTCGATATCACCAGAACTCTCGATCCAGAATAGTCGAAAGTAGGGCAGTACAAATCGTCGGGGCCGATTGTTTCCTTCACATCTATTGTATTCCCGCGGTCGAAGCAAAAGGTCTGAGAATTTTCATCACGAAAGGCATCGAAGACGAAGAGCCCCAGCCCGCAGATGCCCATCACGGTGTTGCCATTTCCCCAAACTTGAGCCAGCGAAGAGTGATGAGGGTGGGAATTGAATTCCGGCAGTTGGTACGACGCAACGAGCTTTCCTTTGCGCAATGAGTAATGCTGTATGCGGGATCGCGGGCAGCCTTTGATGGGCAATCTTCCTTCGGTGCTCCCGACGAATATGTAGTCTCCGCGAGAGAAGATTGAATGGCCTGTGCCTCCGTGCTTAGACACTTTGATCCCGATACCGGACGGAGTCCGAAAATCGAGCACATTGATGCTTTCTTGAGTGCAGAAGACACCGTCGTTGCCCTCCACCTCCGATGAACTCACCCTGTAGTTAACAAATCTGAGAGATGCAAATTTATCTATAAAAGATTGACGAGGGGAGAAAATAACCTTTGTTGAATGCCGCCACTGTGTTCAGCGTCAGTGTTGTTTACATGAAGTGAATAGATCCTCTTTCCAGAAAAGGCAACAGACAACAGCGGCTGTGGGTTTAGAGAGTTAACATCCCAAAGGCTAATGGCTTCAGTTCCTGCTATGATCACCTTTCCTCTGCTTCGCCATTGCAGAGGGCTCGAGTAGTCCATCCCAATCACAGGACTGCTAGTCTCCCACTTCATCACTAACTCTCCGTCGCGGATATCATAAGCATTGACAGATTTCTGTCTTGTGGCAGTGGAGATTAGGAGCGGACCGCAGGGCTTGTACCACCATTGTTGCTGTCCGACCGTCGGTGTTCTCAAACTGGCATTACTTAGCAAACCAAGAGGTATCCTGGACGGCCATGGCGATGGGGAGTTATCTGTTGAATCTCCTATGCAAAATGCTTTCACTTCTCTTGTATAATAATCCCATGAACAAAATCCAGATTCCGAAGCATTCCCAGCTGATGCTGCGACCACATATTTCCCAGAGCATCCGTCTGTGCCTGGTGCTCGGATTAACCAGCAATCACCCCACAAATTATTCGACATGGCTGATGGCGGATTGTATTCAGCCTTGAACTGAAACATGGAAAAATGAGTTAGTGCAAACGTGAAATTCTTTAAATAGTTGAAAGTTGAAAGTTTCACCTCATAGTTAGTCATGTCATAATACGAGCAGGATCCATCGTGATGGGAAAGAAGAACAGCTTCTCCTTCGGAAACAAACCATCCGCCAGTCGAGGGCTTCTGTCCAATCTCACACAACTGATCTTTGAAAGGTCCCTTAGGTTGTTCATGCAACATCAATGCAGATTTTTTCTCCACGTTGTCAAATTCTTCAAAATTTTCATCTGCCACGAGTTCAATTCCCCCCTTGGAATAGTCACTGACCATCTTCTTTGAAGCATATTCTGCTGCAGAGATGCTTCTCGCTTGTACAGTCATATGCTCAGATGCCACATTCACTTGTTTGCTAGGTTCACCTTGCTCCAAATCTAGAGAAGCCAAGAACTTCATTGCAATAGGATTTTCGCCAACAGAACACGATGAACCATATTCGAGGTCTGAATCACTGCGATCTGAACCATGACCTCCCAAAATGCCAGATGAGTTCCTGTCCTTTAAAAACTTATGATGCGGGAAGAACCTTGCTTCTACCACATCATTTTTCAATTCTCTAACTGTATAGCTCGGAATGATTGTTTGATCTGTGTGATCAGGTACACAGTTGTTTTGATCCTCACAGTTTGCTTTGATGACTTTAGAGGAATCCTGTTGAGATGTAGTAGTACCACGAACTGCATGGGCAACAGCTTTCTCGATTCCACATATTTGGCTCTGGATATCAGAAAGAATCAGCTTTGAATCATCAGGGTTGTTGCCATCCAATATTTCCTTGGTCCGCTTGATTTCAGATGCAATTTTTTGAACTTTTCCTTCCAACATCGCCAACTTCTCATGCAACTTACTAGGGTATTTGGACACAACTCGAGCACCTTTGGCATCATCATTTGACTTCTCAAAAACCCTAATATTTCCAGATCGTCCATGCGCAACCTCAACTTTCAGAACTGAATCAACACGCTCCTCCTCACAGGGAATATCCTTGATTTTAACATCATCTCCTACATCTTTTGACGGCTCCAATTGCATTACTAAACAGTCTTCCTTCTTCGTATTTGATGTTGTAGCATGAGCAACAATTTCATCAGTTTGACACACAGGATTCGGATCAGATACTGCATAACTTGTGTCCTTCAGGCTACTGGGGAAAAATCTTGGGGTTTCTCCATCAATAGCCTTTGAACTTGAGACCAGAAAGGTCTTATTCTTACTATTTTGCAGAGATGCATTTTCCTTCAAATTTGTTACTTTCTTCTCCAGAAAAGGAGGTTCATTTTTCTGTTTCGAGGAGTTCGAGGATCCTTTTGCATTCAAATCGCCATCACTCTTGCGACCTAGTTTCTCTGCGATCAAATCCAAGGACTTTGTATCTCCTTTAGGATTAGGGTTACGAAGGTACGAGACGCCGCCAGTCGCAGTCGCTAATCTCTCAGCATTTCTCATCAAACCATGGTCGTAAAGCCCCTTCCCCGGCAGCAACGCACCCGAAACGCCGAAACTCTTCCGCCCTCCAGCCTCTGCTTCCAGATCCCGCCGCGGAGCTCTTCCCAGTTGGTCGGACGTGGAAACCCTATGTGGTCGTCGATCTCCGCGGATGTCAGACACCAGATCGGAGGGTTTGCAGGACTTACCTCTCGGCAAAGACGACGTGGAGAAGCGTACGGCAGCGAATGGTGGTGCTGGCTTCTCCTCGACCTTGCGACGGGATGAGGAGGCCCTCCCTACGGAGACGTCCCTGGGGTTCTCCTTGCCGACGGCGACGGTGCTCCTCCGGGGAGCGGAGACAGGTCGCTTATCGTTAGGGGTAGAGTGGAGCGGTCCCTTGTTGTTCGGCTTACACGCCATGATCTTGTTCCCCCCGCCTCCTCTCTCCTTGAGCCGCGTCGACATCTGGATCCCGGCGATCACCGGCCAGATCTGGATATCCCCCCTTTCTCTCTCTCTCTGTCTCTCTCTCTCTCTACAAAGAGGAAAGAGCGATTTGAATTTTAAAGCTGCGAATCGAGCGGGAGAATACTAAGCCTATTGAAGTAACAGACTTAATGGGCCGACTATGATGGTTAGGCTCATATAAATAAAAGGCCTATTACCGGCCCAACTTGCCCGCCCTCACTATCAGACAAATGCGAAGGCGCGCAGTGTTCAAAATACAGACGGGCGCATAGAGGTGATTTGCCTTTTTGTTTTGTATGACTGTAAAAAAGAGTTGCATAAAGCTAAGATGATAATTTTCTTTAGATGTTCAAATATTTGATATCTGATTTGAATGTAGCAATATTTGATATATATAATATAATAATATTTATTTTAATATATTTTTATTAAATAATCATCCATACATGAAAAAAAATATATTACAATAAAAAATATCTATCTTTTAATAATATATAGACAATGATGGATCTAAGAATTCAGACGATAATTTTTACGCGGAATAAGAGACAGTATCTTTGATTTTTACTGTAGAATTTTATAATATTAAGATTTCACCGTCGATAAGAAGAGTGACTGCCGATGCCGTCCTTTCGCTGGATCCACCACTGGATATAGATATAGAGATAAATATTAAAATCTGATCATCATCCTAGATAAAGCTCTCTCCCAGCATCTTGTTTTAATTAACTCTGGTCCCAAAGCTGTAGAATAGAAGATCACTTTTGCACCCACATTGGTCACACTCTGCTTTTCAGACAAATGCTTCCTTCCATTGTTTTTTGGGCAATCACTTCTTGAACAGACAATGGCTACAAAACATTATCACACAGAGGCACAGATACTCATTGACAGCTTGGGAACATCCAAAGCCTTTTCCCCCCTTCACCTACCCCTCTCTCCCTCTCCCTCTCTCTTTCTTTCTCTCCCAGTGTTTCAAGTGGTTCATTCACCATGAACACTGAAATCTCTGAAACTTCAGTGACTGAAACTTAATCCTGCATGGCAACACATGGAAGATCAAATGCATTACTGTCTTGCTTTCTCTTCTGCCTTCTTCTGCTTGCTTTGCTCCAGCAACCTCAAATCCAGATGGAGATCAACAGCCACAGGCTTCTGCTTTCATCACCTTCTTCTTCTCCGACTCAATCATCCATGAAGCTACGTCCACAGAAGAGACCCAACAGCTCCACTTCCTCTGCTCAGTTTGAGTCGAGCAAACACGAAGTCCCCAGTGGCCCAAACCCTGTCCAAAATTAACAGGTGCTCGCTCCTCCACAGTTACTGTGAGTTCTCAGAGTACGTTTTCATCTTCAATATTGTGATTGTGGCAGATGCCATCTCCTCTAGTTCATCTATTTGTGGGCCAAGATTGAAGGTCCTTGAGTGTGTTTGTGAAATTGTGATCGGTCTCAGTCTTCAAAACAGCATGTAAATATACAAACGATCAATTTTTTGTGTGTGCTCACGGTCACTTTTATCTGATTAATCACCAGTTTTGTGTGGAAATATGAAGATTTTTTTTTTTAAAAAAAATCTCTTTTCTATAGTTGTTTTTTTTGTTCATGATGCAAGTAATTTCTTTCACGAGAGCTGGCAATTGTGCAGTCACGAGCGGACAGTAACATGCATAGCACGCCATACGAAGCCAAAGAGTAATAAAGGATGATACTGGGAATGCATTTATTATTGGAGTTTTTTTATAGATAATTTATGCTAAACATTAGTAAACATGAGTTTTAGGACTATAAATGACTAAAGACGTTATTAAATAAATTTAGTTTTTACTTTAGTAAGAGTTTGTTTATATTATTCTAATATATATATAATTAATTAAATAAATATTGGTCCAGTGGTGGCTAAGGAGGGCCCACCCCCTAGGGAGGGCAGGACCTCAGCAAGCGCCAAAGTCAAGAGGGGGTCAGCTGAATGACCAGCCGATCAGCAATCTTTCCTCACCCGATCGACCTGAGCGGTTTGGAAAGATGGTCTGGCTTGTTGCTAGCAGAGGAAGAATGTACTCGAGTCGATCGGCCTAAAAACAGGCAGATGAGTTCAATGAGAAGGCCAGACGGATCGAACGAGGGGAGTCCGATCCGGCTAATAACCTACACACAAGATACAGGAGACACGTGCCTACATTCCTTTGGGAGTTAGTGTCGCTGACAAGCGGCGCGTACGTACGAAAGATCGCATGGCAAGACAGGGAATCATACGAGAAAAGTCTCTGCCGCCTTGACAAAGATATGCTTGCCCTATTATGGTAAGAGATCAGAGATATTTTCTCGGCGTGGGCGTTTGAGGAAAGTTTAGGGAAGCACACCTACTTGGACAGCGTGTCACCTACTTGACGAAGCTCTCTATATAAGCATGGACACAGCCACCCACGGAGGTACGCGCATATGTCTTCTGGAGTCACTGTTTACTATTTCTCTTTCTTTACTTTTCTTGTCGGTGTATGACTTGAGCGTTGGAGGGTCGTCGCCGGGAACCCCCTCCCGGCTTGGCACTAATGACTTATGGTTACAGGAGCAGAGGAACAGCATCGGAGACGGAGAGTCACATCAGCGTTACTTCCTGGTTGCCATCTACTCAGCTTCAGGGCAGGATCAAATATGTTTGAACAACTCATTGAATTAAATAAAAAAATTTAAATATATATGTGTTCAGTTTATTAATATTCGTAAATAATGTTCGTCAATGATCCCCTCGGTATGATCTAGTGGCTAACGCACGAGGTGTTGCCGCCATGAGGTCTCGGTTCAAATCTCGGCAGAGCCGACATAAAATGTCTTTTATGTGCTAGTCACTATTCCAAAGGCTAGTAGCTGTCCGTGATTTACCTCCTCCGTATTGGCCCTGAGACGGGTTGGCGGAGGCGTTAGGGGTGAGCGTATAAAAACTTGATAACATCTAAACAAACTAAGCTCGAGCAAAACTAAAACAAAACTTGAATTAAAAGCTCGATAATATATAAACGAACCAAATTCAAGATAAGTTTCAAACAAACTCAAATTTATAAAAAAATAAATCAAATCAAGTTTAAATAATCATTTCAAAAGTTTACCTCAATTGCCTTATCAAATAAATTTATGCATCTTAAAATTTTACTCAACTTGTTTACTGACCTAATGATTTAGGGTTGTTTACTTGGAAAATGGGAAGAAAAGCCATTGAGAGGATGTTGTTTCTTTTAAACTTTAACCTGTATAATTCATTTTGGAGAAAAAGGAGGTACAATAATTGGCCCATCACGCTCTTTTCTCACTTTTTGTTCCATTCAAATAAACAGGAGAAGGGCCCTTTTTCTGAATGATTCCTTTTCCTTTTAAAAGTTGGGTGGAATTTGAAAGATCGGATTTGTTTGGTCAAAAAGCTAAGAAATATTGAACTGTCTCTACTGATTTCATATATTACCTATACATCAACATAAATAATATAACGCTATAGATGAAAAGGTAGTCCCCGGCTACCACGGAAAAAAATGAGAGATTTTTCGAAAACGAGGATTTAAATTTTACATGGACTTTCAAAAGTTTACAATAGTAGTTAATCTCAGTTAATTTTATTAATTATTTTTAATGATCAATCTGATCTTATGAATATTTTTTATTAATTATTAGAATAAATTGAGAAGTACACGTCGTAACTAGCACAAAAGTCCAATATCTCTTAGTTGCATCTCCTATTTAGAAGAAAAATTTCAACAAAAATATCATAGTTAAGAATCGAATCATAAATATTGGAATGATATTCTGAATATCTTACCACAGTACTATAGCCCCAAATGAAAATTTTATAACATTGTTCGCTATAGGCCGAGATGAAAATTTTATAACATTGATCATCTGTGAGGATTTATTATCATGGAAAATTTTTATGAATGAAATAGTTCACCTTATAATTAATTGGATGGTAAGAATTGATATCTGGATTAATAAATAAATGAAATAGTTCACTTTATTGTGTCACTTTCTTTTTTTTTTTCAGCCCGCGAGTACTATTATTTTAATACCATTATGATAATTTTAACGAGGTTAAAATAAAAAAAAAATAAACGGCTAATGAATGATTAGTAGATGCACACAATAACTAGTAAAATCACAACAGGCCGGTTAGCACACTTATTTTCATTAAAATTAAAAAAAAAATCAACTATAAATATACTATCTTCTTACCCAACTTATTTTAATTATAGAAACACCTAAATCTTTCTAAAATATCTTCTTTCCTATTTCCCTCCCAAACAAAGGAAAAATAAGTAAAGTTTTTATAGATAATATTTCTTTCCAAAATTCACAATTTCATAAAATTATCTATATTTTCCATATCCATCAAATTATCTATATAATTTATACTGCCAAATAATTCATATGGTATATATATATATATGAACCAAATTATTCATATCTAAAAGATTATCTATAATCCACATACAATCGGCCCACAAATAATCTATATGGTCATTTAATATTATAAAATTATAATTATTATTTAATTGTGTAAATAAAATTATATTTTATATTTATTTAATGTAAAATAAGAATAAAAATGAATGAGTTGACTGCACACCCACAAATAACGATGAGTGTTAATACGAGAGAATGAATATATTAATATAATGTATATGTGGTACGTGGATCTTATAATATTGAATATTAATGTTAAAAATAAATATGAGATAACAAAGGTATTAGTATAATATGTATGTGACACATGGATATAGATGAATGTTATAACACACGCTTAGAGTTACACACGCTTAGAGTTACACGTTGTAAATTTTTTTTAATAAAGTTATTACTTTATAATAGTATTAAATAATAATTTTGATTAAATAAAAATAATTTTGATTAAAATTATATAATAGTCCTAGAATAAATATATTTTTTTTTTTAAAAAATGAAAAATAAAAAGAGCCTACTATTTCGATATTTTTATAAAATAACATGCATTTTTTGGATAATAAAAATAAAAAAGTATCCTTTAAATTTTTGTCTGAACCGGTTTAGGTTTTATTTCCCTGCCGAATTCCCGAATGAAAGTCTCCTCCGCTACCGCCCAACTCGAGCTTGCAGCTCGCATGCGGCGCTCCGGCCAGTCTCTTAGTTTCCGGTACTCACGCCCTATTTGTCTCACGTCGACTTCGCGACTTTTATTTTTTTAGTTCTATCAGCTACAGAAAGGTATCACATTTTTTTTATTTTGTAGTCAAAATTTTATTTTTTATTTTAGCTTTGTAGTTAACAACATGATTTAGGTTTGTCTAATCCTTCATTTTTTGTTACTTGATGTCTGTCTCTACTTGAATATGAATTTTAGGTGCCCATTTATTAGGGTATCCTCTTTATATATTGTGCCTGGGTTTCTTTAGGCAATCAGGTACACCTTAAGAAAAGTGATGGAATCGAAGATAAATTTTAAACTTTTTAATCTAGAGAACTTCATACAATTATATTTGTGTTACTGCACATCTATGTCCATATCTTCCTTATTTTATGGTTTTCAAAATCATAGGTGTAGATAGGCTGTTAAGGAGGATTGTTGTTCCTTTTTTTTTGAGTTGCTCGGAGATAGCTGATGTCTTTTGATGGCGTGTTTCTCTGTTATGGTGCCATTAAGTTGGATTGTACACTAGGAACTGTCAAGAATAAAAGTATCCTTCCTTTTTTTCGAATGAAGCTTTTTCATATAGTGGTATTTATGCTCTTTTATTTTTATTTTTTGTATTTATGCTGCTGTGCTAGACAACTTTATATTGTATAATTGTTATATAAATGTTCTTATCTAACGACATAACTTAGTTTTGTTAATGTTTAGAAATTTTATAATTAATGAAAAATAAGATATATTATTTTAAAATTTAGACTATTTTTTATCCTAATTAGCAGTAATTTAGTTTTATTTGACTGATTATGATAAGGTTTGTGTGAAAATTTTAAATATTTAGAAGATTATAAATCGAATTATAAGTTTTGCAGTGGAAAATGTGCATTATGTTATCAGGATATAGCTGATAGCTCAGGCATTGGAGATAGCTCATATATTGGCCAGCACAACTCTGCTTAGTGGTTGGTGTCACAGTGTGCAAGAAAAGCTATGCCACGTCCAGAGCTCCAAGCTCCGCCAGAGATATTCTACAATGAGGCGGAGGCACGCAAGTATACAACTTCGTCTCGCATCATTGAAATCCAAGTATGTTATGTTTCTTCACCTCTTACCTCACTTATTTCTTTTCTTTGATTTTAGATGTAAAGATTGGTTCTTTGGGTCCATTGATACTGTTTTAGGCAAAGATATCTGAGCGAGCACTTGAACTACTTGCCTTACCGAATGATGGCATACCCAGGCTTCTGCTAGACATTGGTAAGTTTGGGTTTACTTCAACAATGCATTTCCCTTACTGTATTTGATGGGATGATTTATTATTTGATGAGTTCTTTTTGGTTGTAGTAACTTTTACCATTTATTATCCTGTTTTTCCTGATTGAGTTTGGTTTAAATTAATTGGGATTTGCTAGTTTTAGCTTGATTTTACTGTGTTTTGAGAATTGCAATGCCAAAAATTCTCCATTGTCATTTTTCTGATATAAATCTATGATTTGTAACGCTTAGTGTTTGGTAAAAACCCACACTTCTATATCATCTGTTCAATATATACTCACATACTTTTCTTGATTCTTCTCCTTGCCCTTGTACTTATTCTGTAACTTAGGCTGTGGATCTGGGCTTAGTGGTGAAACTCTATCTAAAAATGGGCATCATTGGATTGGCTATGATATTTCAAGTTCAATGTTGGGTGAGTTGTTTTGTTGCTTGTTTACATTAAGCTTGCTTATATACCTAAATCCATTTAAGTGCTGGAGGTTGTTCATCTTTTCATTATTTATATTGTGTAAATGGTGGTTATCTTCAGATGTTGCATTAGAGGGTGAAGCAGAGGGTGATCTTTTGCTTGCAGATATGGGTCAGGTGAATACTCATTTTCTCTATCATTCCTAGATTCATGATCATGTCATTTGGGGCCCCGAGGGCATATACGAATGGGTCACCACATGGTAGATTGCAGAAATAGGCAAGGGCCGGCGAAGCCTGAGGAAATGCCCTCCCATGTGGTGGCCTGCTCGGTTTCTGATATACCTCTCTAGCTGTGGGACCAGCCTTGTGGGGGCACCCGGAGTCAGCGTATAACCTTTTGCAGAAATGATCATGTCATTTGGGATTCTTGGTTTTGAGAATATAGAATCTCTTGCAGAGCATGGGGTTGGTTGTGAAATAGTTGCTGCATCTCACAAAATTACTTGGTTAAACTTATGGTGTATCTGTTAACTTCATTTGATCCCCAAATAAAATACGCATTAATGGCTAATATTATGGTTAATTGAACAAGGACATGTATTTTAATTTCACTTTATTTGTTGAGATCCTCTTAACCACTAATCTACTTATGTTCAGCCGATTTTTCATATTCGTAAGGACCGTTTTCTTTGAAACTTTTGAAAGCTATCATCAATGAATAAGAAAACTGAAATCCGAATACAATGGCAAGCGAAGGCTAACCTAAATCCATAGCAAGGGCCATTGTTTCTTACTTGTTGTCGGAGTTCCTGCAAGCGCAGAATGATCTTCTACAGGATTGGGTGGCAACCAAAGCTTAGTCTCAAGGGGGAAGAGTCCAAGGAGGAAGAAGCTTCCAAAACTCTTGATTCAAGATGCCCAAATCAAAGGAAGCTTCTTCCCTATATGCCAAGTCCATCATGCAGGGACCATCTACCTTAAAGCTCATTCATCATAACAGCCTATTAATGTTAATAAACTGGATTAACGGATCTACACATTGAATTCACATTCAATAATCTAAATCCCCCTTCATGCATTAAGCATTAGATCATTTAATTGGAGTTTAATTTTCTTAATGACAATTAGTTTTTTTTTTTGTGTGTTAATCTAGTGTAAGCTCATATTATGGAGATTTAAGCCCACCAATGTGGATTTAATCCTTCAACTTGTAGATTTCATATTTTATCATTATTCTGAATTTAGGTTGCCTAGTGTTAGTAACTGATGGTTTGAGGTTTTTGTTTGATGCCCTATGTTATTTTCAGTCTGATATCCTATGGTATTTTTCCTTGAAGTGCTGACTTATGGACTTGAAAGTTTGCTCAATTGTTTCTTTGAATTTATCTTAGTTAAGTTATTTTAACTAAAAGGCTGATTGCAGGGCTTAGGCTTACGGCCAGGAATTGTTGACGGCGCGATCAGTATTTCAGCAGTCCAGGTGCGTATTTTGTTGAACAAGCTTTTCTCGAAGTTTGCCCTTCTTGAAGTATTGGGAGTGGCTTTAAAATCAACTTCATTCAATTGCTAATCCTTCAATATTATGAGAGCTACAAAATTCAACTTGGCTCTCTATTTATTTGTTTTCCATTTTATTGTTCTCCTGTCGTTCTCAAAACAGTTAAATTGGATTGATATTAGTGAAACTTACCATATTTGTGTGTAAATTCAGTGGTTATGCTATGCTGACAAGTCCTCACATGAGCCAAGAATGAGGCTAAAGTAAGCAATTGATT
>JBBMJZ010406400.1:0-12815 GCA_037833815.1 Zingiber zerumbet
CATGGTGTTTTGAGGTGTTGGTAAATTTAAATAGTATTATTTGAGGAATCAATATTATTTTAAATTTAGAGTCCTAACCAAAGTTAT
Organism: Zingiber zerumbet; assembly: GCA_037833815.1. Taxonomy (NCBI): domain Eukaryota; kingdom Viridiplantae; phylum Streptophyta; class Magnoliopsida; order Zingiberales; family Zingiberaceae; genus Zingiber; species Zingiber zerumbet. The sequence continues at coordinate 88 of JBBMJZ010406400.1, forward strand.
TTTATGATTTTTAGGATGACTTTCAACCCACTGGTCATCATACTAAAAGAAAACAAACTTACTGGACCAAACTATTTATTGCTTTCGTCCGTTGACTCTTCCTCTTCATCGATGCTCATTTATGAGATACTTTCTTCATCCCTCTGATGGTTCGTCATTAGTGCTAGTTTAGCATAAGTCTCAATCTCGAACTCAGAAGACAGTGATTCATCCCAATATCTTTTAAGTTTCTTTGCTTCGTTCATCTTGGCCCTTTTTCTTTTTCTTTCTTCTTCTTCTTTAGTTTAGGTAGTCATCCTTGATATCCCCTTCTTCCTGGCAGTTGTAGCATTGAACCTTCCTTTTGCTTTGAAGGTATTTCTTTGCCTGTGACTTGTGAAATTTGTTAGATTTAAGGAATTTACTAAAGTTTCTTACCATGAGGGATGCTTCATCTTTGTCGATAAAAGCTTCAGAGTCTGGTTCGCTTATTTTTTCCTTTAGAGTAATGTTCTGATTCGGTTCCTTCCTTAGTTATTCACATCTAGATTCGTGAAGTTCTAAAGTATAAAATAAACTTTCTAACGAACTTACTTCTAGATCCTTAGAGATATAATAGGAGTCAATTATCGATATCCACTCGGGTGTTCTGGAGAAAGCATTTAGTGCATACCTTAGTGAATCTTAGTTTGTTACCATTGCTCCGAGATTCGTGAGTCCGATAATCAGCTCCTTCAATTTGGCGTGCAGTTGAGCGACCGACTCTCCTTTCAGCCAAAGGTTAAGTTGATTCCGGAGCAAGTCCCATTTTGCGAGCTTGGCTTCGGAAGTCCCTTCATGCAGCTCTAGAAATTTATCCCAGAGTTCTTTTGCTGATCCGTAGGTGTCGATTCTGTTGACTTTTTGTAGCAGTAGGACACCTAGGAGGTGGAATTCCGCTTGTCCATTTATTATGAAGTCAGCCTGTTCCTTCTTGATCCACAAATATTCTTCTTTTTCTTCTCCTTGTTGATCTTTGGGATATATAAAATCGTATTTGATTATTAACAAAATTTTGAAATCTATTTTGAAAAATACCTTCATTCACTTGTTCCACAACGTGAACTTCCCCTCGAACTTTGGCGAGTAGATGCTTGGTCTGGCCATGCTTCAGTCGACGATTAGTACTTTTGAGACAGTTTGGCTCTGATGCTAATTGTTAGTGCACGTGGAGCCGGCAAGATGAGATGAATTTCTTGAAAAAGAAAGATAAACTCTTTCTCGATCTTTGAACTTGATTAGTTATACACAATTAATTAAATGAAATAAAAATGCATGAAATTAACAACTTTAAAGAGAATAGTAAGAAGACTAGATTTATTTTGTTATAACCTAGGTGTTTATTAATCCAAGACATTAAAAAGCTTCACTAGAAATTTCCTTTATTAAAGGCAGAGTAACATTTTACAGATGTTAACAGCTCAAGAAAGATGCTAAGAAGTAATTACAGAAGTTGTAATTTAGTTGTTGGTGAATTCCTATCTCTAGGGGACTTTTTATAGCCTCTTAGAAAATGTTACCGTTGCTTAGAGGTGCCTCCAAAGAAATCCAGGGTGCCTCCAAGATGATAGAGTTTTATCCTCTTCGTAATTGTAGCCTAACGGCTACTGGAAGCGCCTCAATGGCTTGAGGACGCCTTTGCTGCCCAACCTGGGCGAGGCACTTGGACTAGGTCCAAGTGCCTGGACTCCGGGCGCCTGGACAGGCAACACTTCCATTGCTCCTTTCACTTGGGTGATTTCAGTCATCCGAAATTGGGCTCATTCAAACCCATCTTTTGGTCTTTTTCTAAAGCAGTCTTCCGCTCCGACTTCTCATCCCTTGGAAATGTTGTGAACTTCCTTCTTATCCGCCAGCGTGCTCTTCCGCAGCACCTCATCCCTCTAACGCACTAAGCCACTGAGTTCGTTGACTCCCTTCCCGCACCATCCTTCTAGCTAGTTGTTTCTTTCGCTCGACTTCTTATGTTCTTAAGCTCTAGGGCACTTAGACATAAGGATTAAATCCAACAGGACCTAACTTAACCCGATTAACCGTATCAAAACTAACTCAAGATTCTTACAGCATCAAAATTGATAAAATTACAATTACGTTCAACTTTGTCTCAAGAAAGATTAAATGACTTGAAAATTTTATATATTGAAAATAAGGGGTTAGAAAAACTTAATTTTGAAGATATTATTTATGATTTTGCTTCTCAAAATGCTAGAAGATCTAGATTTCTTTCGATGATTATTTGATACAACTTTTTGGAGAAGCTTGAGAAATATATTTTGTATGGTGTTTGATTTTTTTAAGAATCTTAATAAATATATTTTGTATGAAGTTTATCATATTTTAAATAAAATATATTATTTTTTTAAAAAAAATAAACTCTATTTAAATTGTATATTAGTAAAAAAAATCCTATAGGATCCCTTTTTCTCTTTTCACCCAGTGCTCCCAAAAGTCAGGAACAGCCTTGCCTTGTGTAACCAACGAGGAGGGTGTTGAAGGAGACGCCATTAGGGCGAGGCATGAGGAGGAGGAGGAGGAGGGAGCAGCATGTACCAAGGCACCGCATCGAACGTCGGCGCGGAGGAGGAGGTTGCAGCGGTAGGCGTGGCTTTGGAAGCAGGTCTTGAGCAGGGAGGCGTGGAGCTTCATGGCATGTTTTAACAATGGATTGTACATAAAACAAGGGCAAAGATTGCCGTGTCAAAGAAACAAAGTATTAATTAGTCATCAATTCGTAAAAATGTATAATACTAACATGTTTTAATTAATAAATAAATCTATTGATCATATATAATGTATTTATTGTCTTAAAAAAATTTATTGAAAATAATCATTTCACCATTTTTTTACTTTTAAAAATATCCTTCAAATAGATAAATATTAGTAAAAAACTTTTAATAGAGAGTAATCAATAAAGAGCAATCAATTTGAACCATAAATATTTTTTTCATCTTGATTTTTGAAAAAAAAAACAAGAAAAAAATGTTTAAGTAAGAATTAACTATAGGAATTGAATACAAAATTAAAAAAAGAAACAAATTCATTAATAGTTAAGAAAAGATATATACTTTCCTCATTTTCCATATCCTTTCTCTGATGAGACGAATATTTAGAAGATATACACGCATTCAGATGAATGCGTTACAAACATTGTTGCTCTATATAAACTCATGTAAACCCTCTTAACCTTCTCAGGAAAACATCAAAGAAGGTTCCATGGCTAACAAGGCTTTTCTTGCATGCTTCTTGCTCATGCTCTTAGCCGCCACCACTCCAAGTGAGTCATACTCTCTTAGTCCTGATTTATTGTAAATAAACACAAACATGGTAATATTTGATCTTCATTAGTAATATTTGATTTTGTTGTTGAAGGTATTGTGATCTGCAAGGCTGATGACGCCGGTGGTGACCAAGTTTTAGCAAATTGCCAAGATGATTCAGATTGCAGGGCACGTTGTGCAGCATGGTGCCGCGCCCCTTGTATCGGCGGGCGGTGTCTTTGTATCTGTTAACCGTAGTTTATATGACCATATGAAGTCTTAAAATAAAGTCTGTTTGATATATATATATATCGAAAAGGACCCTGAGTCTTTCTCTAAAGATATTGTGGCACTAAACAAATGTTTTGAAGAAGAAAAAGCTTTAACTGGAGCAAAAGTGAGTTGTGTTGATGTTGGAACATCGCATCTGACCTCTGATCATATTTTTTTTAACATATCTTTTCTTCGTAGTATTCTCATTTTCCACAAATATACGACAACTGTTGACTTTTTTTTTCAAAAAAAAAAAAAAAAAAAAACAGCCGTATAATCTAAGTTAGATTTTGTTTTTAATCCTCTTGTTTATAAAATAGATTATCAATTGAAACAAGAGAGAGAAAAAAAAAGGAAGGTCGACGACGACGATGATGGTAGAGAGGAGAGAGAGCTGAAAAGGAAAGGTGGGAAGGGAATCAGTGCGACGTAACGGTTTGTGTTTTCTGCGCACATCCAATCGAAACCTCAAACGATGACTTTCGTTCTCGCCCTCTCTTTCTCAGATTCTGCTCCTCAAAGGAGCCGAGCAGACGAGAGGAGAAAGGTCGAGGGGTTTCCAGGTCTCTTTACTTGATATCACCCTCCAGTTTTGATTGCTGTTTTTATCGACAAGGTTTCGTTTTGATGCGTCTCACCGCTTCCTCGATCTAGTTTTAGTTCAATCGAGCGTCAAAGCTACAATCTTGCGTCCCTTGCTGCTGGGTTTGGGTCTTCCACGGCATCTAGGGTTCTAAAAGTAAGCTCTTTCCGCTGTTCTTTGAACTTTCTTGCCGTTTCCAATTGGTGCTTTTTCTTGGGTAGGAGAAAGGGCTCGTTGATTTAGGAATTGGATTCCGTGGTACAAGCATGGATGATGGAGAAGTGGATCTTTCGAACCACTATCTGTTGACAAATCCGGAGATGGCTCAGGGCTTCGATGAGTTCTTGAAGAACTCCAGAACATGCACCCACACCCACACCTGCAACCCCCCTGGCCGCGCGGCCGCCGCCCACACTCACACCTGCTACCACACACACACGCAGGTGTTCGCCGCCGGCGAGGAAGAAAATATTGGGGAAGACGAGATCAAGAAGTCGCGGAAACCGCTAGGAAACAGAGAAGCCGTGCGGAAGTACCGCGAGAAGAAGAAAGCCCACGCCGCCTTCCTGGAGGAGGAGGTCAAGAAGCTGCAAGTGCTGAACCAGCAGCTTCTCAGCAGGCTTCAGGGGCAGGCGGCGCTCGAGGCGGAGGTGGTCAGGCTGAGAAGCCTTTTGGTGGATCTCAGAGGAAAGATTGATGCTGAATTGGGAGGCTTCCCAATTCAGAAGCAGTGCAGCCCTCCTGGTTTGCAGTGTGACAGCAATGGCCACTGCAATGTCGGAAACCCAGAGATGATCGATTGGGAAACGAGTTGTGTACCCTCAACTAGGCGCATCACCATGAACTCCATGGATGCTCTTGGGAGCTTAGTTTCCTCTGCTTCCCAAACAGGGTGAAATGCAAATGCCAAGAGGCAAAGGTCAGAATTTTGTTTGTAAATGTGTTTCTTTAGTCATATTTTAGACTCCCTAGTGATTCAAATCCAAGAATCATGTTTGATTGCAGCAATAGGTCGTACCTGGACGTCCCACACCACACGGCTCCGTAGAGAAGTAAATTAGAAAACTATAGCTGGACGTCCCACACCACCCATGCCCCAGCAATACCACCCAGAATAATGTTTGATTGATGTCACAGGAGATATAACCTGTGAAATTTTGAGTATGTAGACAATAAAGATACATATACTTTTTTTTTTTGTACTCCTTTAGCTGCTTGTATTTTTTCTGTCACAATCTTAGACAGTGCTGTGTTATTCTATCTGTTTCATATGCGTCCTCCTTGCATCTTAGATATGGAAATCATATATTTGAATCGTCAAATTATATACGTGTACAAAATGGACAAATACTAATGAATCTACCGTTTATTTTACTCCGATTGTGGACTTGCAACTTGAGCTTGCTTTTATTTGCAATGGATTATGTGACCTATTACACTGACTTCATACATTTGGCTGTAATTTTTCTAGCAGTTCTAAGTTTTGAATAAAATACAGAGGCTAGAAATCAAACCAAATAAGAAGTATCAGGTATAGCAAGAGTTCAAAAACGAAGAGGGCTTTTTTACTTCGGTTACCTCAAGGTTGCGCAGAGAAGAATCAAGCATACAGCACAATCATTTTGGGTTCTATACGACCAAAGTTTAAGCATCTAACTGAGAACACGATTCCAACTAGATGGTAGTTTATAAATGTTGTGCCCTCCAATTCACTGCAAAGTTGTCATCTTCATCATCATCACCCTCATCACTGGATGACTCATCGCTCGACTCCTTCCCCATGAATGCTGGGCGCTGTTTTGCTTTTGCGAGGCGTTCAGTCCTCACCTCCACAAGTTTCTTCTTGATCTCATCCACTCTCTCCTTGTATGCCCTGTGATAATTCAGAAAAACAAAGAAAGGTAACTTCCAAAATCTTCACTGCACAGAGAATATAATCCAAAAGTTCAAGCCAATATCCAACTTTTGCTCCAGTGAACGAAATCCCTCCATCTCCTCGGCAGCATCAATCTGCAAAAGATGCATGTATGCATTTTAGCCTCTAATATAATTAAATCAATCATTTCTTTAAGGGGAAAATTGTGTTCAGGTTAAAGCTGTTTTGGTGTGAGGAAGATAACTAACCTCCTCTTCTTCCAGGCGATCATCGACTACCTGCAAATTAACTTGGATTTCCTTCTCAAATTCTTTGTATGCATCACTGCAATGCATCAACCAAAATTGCATTGTCAAGCTCATGCAACTTTTTGTTCTCAAAATCAGGCAATTAGATGCGAGTAAGGATTCTGACAACCAAGCCGGTATTTACAGAATAACTACACACTAGTTTTGATAGTCAAAGATCATCTGTGTACACCCAGCAATGATTCTTATAGCATATTTATGAAGCTAAAATGGAAAGAAAATTAAAGTGGAATGAAAATTTCTAATCCTGGTGTAGACAAAATTACCAACTAATGCCATAACAGGGATTGATCCATGTGCCACATATGCAACCACTAAGAAAGTAACACGTGGCTCAGCCAAGGGAATCAATCTATGTCCATCAAAAGGATATAGGCTATTTCAGTTGGACACCATAGGCATGTGGAACTTTTACATTGGTTAGACCTCTAATACCTAAAAAGGGCCAAGGGTCGCATGTAAAGGGACTTTTGGAAGCAAGACAAATCTCTGGGCAATGCCTAGTTAACAACTTATCACTATTGCCACCTCAGCATATTCAAGCTGCCTATATAATTCTAAGCCGACTTGGCATTATTAACCCATATTGTTCCACTATGCCCCCATTTGAGCCTTAATTGAACCTCCTAAAAACCCTTCAACCTTTAAGACACCCAAATCATCCCAAACCCATTCACCTCGGGAAAGCTGCTTGCACCACAACTAACCTCAATCTATTCCAACTGAACTCAGCCATACCAAGCCTACACCATATGCCAAACTTGGACAAGCTCTTTCTGACTCTGTCACTATCTAACTTCCCCGACCTAAGTCTGAGCTAGACCAAATGTCTAGCAGACTTCCATTATCTGTAATGATTTTGCCTATAATAATTACCGATGTAGAATTGAAAAAATCTTGATAAATAGTTGCGAGGATAGTTATCTCAGAGAAGAAAGATTATTTAGATGAAACTGTGTCAAAAAGGAGAAAAGATCAACCAATATTTATCACAGAGAGCAGAGATTATTTAGATCAAACTGTGTCAAAAAAAGAGAGAAGATCAATGCAGTACATGGGGTTTGGAGCAATGCAGGTTGCAAGATCTAGGAGACTGGACATACAAAGCTAAGGTTACTTTTACAGCTTCAAATGCTATCACACAGTTTAGAATCAGGCAATCCTATTACAAATCCACAATATCAAAACACACATCTAGCATTACAAATAAACTTATGGAAGCACATTATTATATAACAAATATCAAGATATGCTTTCTACCGAATGTTTCCTTAAGGAAAATGTGTGCCCAGAGTCAAATTCTGTTGTCTTGAACAATAAAATTCTCTTCCAATCCAAAACACAAATAACAGTACGAAAAAACAAAATCTTATGAATGATACAGGTGCAATCTGTTCATATTGCCAACATTGGAGGGGATACTTTTAAGGACAGAACTCAAATGTGTGATTGACAGCATCCCTAATGGCCTAACTGTCCCCCTACGGCCACACCACATGTACCCCATCCACTTACGAATAAAGGGAACAGAAGCAAGGCTCTGAACAATGATCATTGATTAAAATAGAGGATCTCAGTGTAATAGTATAAAATATAAATTAACAATGTTTTATTCAAACCATTCCAAGTGAACCAGATGAAGACCATTAAAAATAAAAGACACACGCTTGCTTTTTAATAATTCTGAAACTATTTATAGATTTCTTTCTTTCAATCCATCATGGTCATCTCCCTTCCATAGTTCCAGAACATTCCCTCATGTGGCCAGTCAATCAGATGAGATCTAGCTGCCGATGCCTTTAAATAATCTTGTCAATCTCACTCCAGTACCCCAATTGTTCCTTGTGCTAGATTCATAGCTAAGCTTCAGTCAATGACAAAATAACAGGTAACCAACTAACATTATACTTCTCTTTTCCGTGCTTCTCAGTCACATGTAAGAAAACATGTTCTCCTTTACCAATATATGAGAAATTTTCCCTGTATTGTTTTCTCTATTAAATTTAACAAACTATTCTCTATACCATGGTATATCTTGGGACAGTATTAAAAATGTCCAAAGAGGGAATGGACAATAGTTAATAGCAGCTAAGAGTTGATTCTTGGAACTGGCGCAATCGATACTAGTTGAACAGAAAACTATTGCTAACTGGTTCTTAGAATCAACAAAATAAGAGTGCAACTCTCACCAAAAAAGTGCAACACTTTCGGTGACAATCCAACATGTCCAACTTTCTGAAATTCAGGACAATCCCCTTATCGGATTGAAAGGGGCAGTGAAGCAGTTAAGGAATGAATATTATATAATGCTGGCAGAAATGTTAAAGAAGAGATTTACTTTATATCGACTTTAACAGGCTCAATCCCACGTGCACGGAGATCAGCATCCTTATTGTCAAAAAATCCTTCTGGTAATGCTCCTTTAGTTTGTTTGGCGTCAGACCCATCAATCCTTTTTGATGCTTGACTAATATGGTTGGAGCTAGCTGAAATTGTATTAACCTGGTTGAGTGCTAAACCATCTTGATTTTCTACCTCTTGATTCAACTGTTTGGAGGTCTGATCACCAACTGTTCTTGTGTCATCAAAAAAGTTCGGGGGAAGAGCCCTAGTTACTTGTTCTGCATCTGTATCAAAAAAGTTTGGTGGAAGAGCCCCATTTTCTAGTTCTGCATCTGCGCCATCCACTATTTTGGATGGCTGAGCAAATTTGGTAGGCTCTTTCTTCTCTTCGTTAGATTCCAAAACCTTGTGGCTTTTCTTTTTTGTAGAATGTGGTACATCAACGGCCCGATTGATAGAACGTGATGAATCTTTCTTCACATCTTGAATATATGAGGAAGCAGAACCAACTATTACCGGTGTGTCAATAGGCTTGGCCTTCCCTCCAGCAGAATCTAGACATGATAATCAATGACTTCAATAGAATCAATAGTTAAACTAAGGACTAGATAAAAATTAAGAGAAACTAAATAGTACAGATTTGCTAGTTTCAACCACAAAGAAATAACATTAAAATTAGAGAACAGAGACTTAAAACAAAGTTAAAAGAATACACTCACAAAATCATCAATCACTTTAAGCAGATTCCCAAGCATAAAGGTTTAGCTATAAGAACAACAATTATAATTTAATGAACAAGAATTATACAGTTTTCATTATATGAGTACACCGCTAGCTCAAGAAACAGAAATTACATCCATTACACCCTTACACAATTGAGGGGAATATCTTCCAAATTCATTAGGAATCAAAAAATTTCAATAAACAAGAGGTCAAACTAAGCAACAAAAAAGGCCAAATTTTGTTATCAATCATGACAGTTGCCTCATCAATTAATTGTTTCCTCACATTCAACTGCCTAATGTAAACACAACAGCAATAATTAAGAAATTAGTGAGAAATTGTTATCTCACCAATCTTTTGTCTCTTTGAGTTTTGATCATCGAAGAAGCCAGCCGGCAATGTGGAAGACAATTTACTATTTTGTGGTTCTTTTGATACTTCAGTCCTTGAAACATTCTCCCGAGACAATCCAGTAGCAGAAGCTTTTAGATTCTCAATAGCCTGCTCGAGAAAATGAAAGGGTACTTATAACCAACCATCACAGGTTTTCCTTGTGGACATCACATATGATTTGATTAAAAAATCTATCACCAAAAGGAATATGGTTACTTATCCAAGAATAATTGAAGTGATACAAGACCTCACCTCATGATGCTTCCTAGAAATTTGGTGTGCAGGCCATTGTGATTCTGACTTTAGAACAACATTGCAAACTCTGCAAACCGGCTGATCATTCTCATTATACCTATACGAAAGAACAACCAATAACACATCGGATTAACATACATCTACATAGAAATTCCCATTGATGCCTTGACAGAGATCTTTTTTAGGTGACACATATGGAAGTAAGCCCCCATTTTGATAAAGATGGATATCAAACTAAAGAGTTTCACAACATCATCAAAGACCCTTACCACCATGGCTAGGTGCCTTCATGCCTTGACAGAAATCAATTATGAACCTTTGCATCTACTACTTTTTAGAGCATCCACACCATTTTCTCTATGATATATCTAAAATTTGAGGTAAATCATCCACTTTATTAAATTTAGACAATTACTTTTCACTACACACTACATCAGCCACCCTAAAATTTCTATTATCTTCATTTTTTTATTGTTTTCTTCTCTCTCTATTCCATTTTTTTTATTATTTTTTCTCTCTCTATGTAATATCTACTTTTCATTGCTCAATCCATTCCCTTTATTTTTTCTCTCTCCCAAATTAAATGATATTTTAATGTTTAAGGAATGAATTTCATTCCCTAAATTTAAAAAAGTACTATTCAAGAAATTTAAATTTAGAAAATGGATAGGGTAGCTGATGTGGTGTTTTTTTTTATGTAAATGTAAAATTTAAGATAAATTCTGTGTTTAGGGAACCTGATGTGGATGTTATATAGTATGGATATCATGTTTTCCTATATTACAGTCATTGAAAAACACTTACACGCAGTCATATTTGTAAGGCTTAGAAATGGAGGATTATGCATGACAAAGCTAGCACCTGAGCACATATCTAAGCTATGTGAAAAACAGAAGTTGAAGACATAGATTAAGTGTATCATGCTACTTAATCAAAAAAAAATTCAAATTATAAAACAAGTCAGAATTTCAGAAATGCATAGGTTTTTCTTTCCGTACGGAGATGGGGGAAACGACTGATGACCCATGCGGCATTCATAAGAAAACGTAAAGGTCCCAAAGTTCCCTCTGGGTATTTAACAGTTGCAGTTCGCCAGAAGTAATTATTGCTCCAAAATAGAGATTACAGACGATCTAAAATAGGAGGCTTCAAGGATGTTTCAGCAATGTATAAAAGCAAAAAACCCATAGGAATACTGGAATATACATGCAATCCAAATGATTAACAGCATACCTGCAACAACAACAAAAAAAATTTACAAAAAAATTTTACAAAAAAAAACATCGAAATCTGAACACCAATACGCCTCAAAGCCCCGAAGAGAAGTAGCTAAAAAGGCAGTAGTTATACCGCAAATCCTATACCTGACAAGTGGAGAATCGATGCGCTTCTCTCGTTTCTGCGCCTCTCTCACCTTCGAGCGAACCAACGCCCTCCTCTGATCCATTGGACAATAAATTCTTTTACCAGTCCAGGTTTTCCCAATTTCTTCTAGGTACCATGAAACAACGCCTGCTATCTAATCAAAACTCTTAAGGAAACTGATCCGAAATAGGAGCCTCCGTAACCCTAATTTCGATGAGGAGACTAGGACGAGGCGGGCGGGCATGGGTCCGTAGGGCTAAGCGGACGGGCAGGGGTCGTTCGGGCAAGGGACTCTACCAGTCGGTTATACTCTTTCTTGGGTAGAAAAGGTGAGATAGATATACATCTTACTATTTTATCTCACTATTTAATTAAAAATCTACTCCTTTATTAATTAAGTGAAGCATGAAATAAAATTATATTAATATTTTTTTTCTATTTAGAATTTAAAAATCAGATACGGTATATTATTAAAAAAAATTCATTATTCAATTAGGAATTTAGAGTTTAAAACTAAGCTACAGTGTATTATTGATATTTTTTCTCATAATATATGAAAAAAGAAGATTTAGTTAATAAAAATAAAATAAAATAAAATTTATTTAAGTATAGATGATAATATAAGAGAGCGTTTGGTTTTATTTTTATTTTCTGAAAAACATATGTTTTCGTTTTCTTAGAAAATTACTTTGAGGCATTCTCTATTTTCTCGTAAAATGATATCTCCTTTTCTAAAAAAACACGGGTAGAAATTGTCAACCAAACAATATTTTCTCTTTTCTCACAAAATAAAAATGAAAAATAACCAAAACAAACGCAACCTTAGAAATCTAGAGTTCTCTTTAGTCCCATATTTTAAAATGGGCTAACACTGAGAGCAAAAAAGTTTTTATAAATACCTTAGGCTGACGATGTTATAAAACATACTTTTCTCGACTTTTTGGCTAAGATCAAGTACGATATTAAATTAATTTTTTATAAGGGGGAACCGTTACAGTAGCTTGCTGCTGAAATTCTCAAATGTCACCTTAGCATTGCATTATTGCGTGGATCTGAAAGTTGGTTATCTATACTCATTTCATGGATTATAGTACACGCGCAATCAAGGCAGTTGTCACATCTCAATTTTTTATAAGTACAAATGTATAAAACTATAAAAATATTAGAGTTTTGTCCCACTAAAAAAAGTAAAAGTAGGTATAATCTTCAAAAATTAAATTATTTTTTATAGGTCAATTCTTCTTCCATTCACATTTAATTTGATGGTCAGAGGCGAATTGAAAGCTAAGCAGTGGTAATTAAGATACCCCCGGGAAAAAGAGAGATGTCTCCTA
>JBBMJZ010406418.1:0-12812 GCA_037833815.1 Zingiber zerumbet
AGTCTTTTTTGATATTTCTTTTCCTTATTTGATGTGCATGTTTGTCATAGTTTCATATTGCTTAACTGAAGTATTTCTTGGTCGTTTAAGTACATGCTCATACCATCTTAAATGTGTCTTTGGAATTGTTTCTCAATAAATGTAACTTTTATTTTCTCTCTAATACTCTCATTTCTTATGTTGCCCGTCCTCGTATGTCTGCACATTCACCTTAATATTCTCATATCTCCAACTCTAGTCTTATGATAATGTGCTCGAGTTATAGTACAACATTCAGTTTCATATAACATAGCAGGTCTAACTACAGTTTTGTAGAACTTTTCTTTAAATTTTAGAAGTATATAAAACAGCTGACGCTCTCCATTTTAACCATCTTGCTTATATTATATATAAGATATTTCTGTCAATTCCTCCATCATTTTATAAAAATGATCTTAAATATTTAAAGTTCTTAATTTCAGACAATTGTCTTATTAATCTAATATTGCTAAACTTAAATTTCATATATTCTATTTTTATTCTATTAAGTTTAAAATTTTTCTCTTCTAGTATTTCATACTAAGATTCTAGTTTATCATTTACTCCTTTACGTATTTCATCTACCAAAATAATATTATCTTCAAACAACGTATACCACGGGTTCTATACCTTGAATGTGTGCAGTGAGTTTGTCCATAATTAATATAAAAAATAGAAACTTAGAGCTGATATTTAATGTAACCTTATCTTTATTGAAAATACTTGAATAATCAATTACTTAGCCTAAAATTTTTACTCTTGTTGTTATATTCTGATACATATATTTAATTAGTTTTGTTACATTTAACACCTCTCTTTTCAAAATTTTCCATATGTTATATACTTATGCATATATTTAATTAGTTTTGTTAAGTTTAACATTTCATTTTTTTTAATTCTTCATATAATTTTTCTTAAAAGTCTATTTTAATTTTTTTTTTCTAAATCAATGAATAACATATACCGATCTTATTTTTTTACATCTGATATTTTTAAATTAATTTTCTAAAATAATGTATAACTTACTTTTCAAATATAAATCCAACTTAATTTTTGGTGACTCTGGTCGATTTGTATTACCTAAACTCAGACCTGTAGAACTAAATTTTTTGCAATTTGAATACATAAAATTACGACTTTTATTTAAAAGTTAGATATGAATTTATAAATTCATATAAATTATCTTTTGTAAAACACATTAAATATAATATTATTTTTACGCCTCTACTATTATTTATTAAAATCATAATATCAAACTACTCCATTATGGCGATACCGGAGGATACAGTCTCATGGCAAGGCAACTCGATAAACGGTTTTCGAAGAGGTTCGTAAAATCAAGAAGTTAAATAAAAAAGTTTTTTTAAAAAATCATTTAAAGCACAAACAGATGCCCTTACTAATTCCACCAGCATTGGAAATGCAAGAAATTAAGCTTGGTAGCTGGCCGGAGGCATTAGTCTTTACTCACCACTGCAATAAATATCAAACAACTGCTTCTTTTAATTATGGCCAAGCCCAATGATAGCGCATGCTCCAGAGTCGTCTTCATGGCTTCTGCTGCCTTATTGCAGACCACCAAACGGTTGACAATGCTTATATTTGTATTAAAATGCTTTTGGCTCAGACAGTCCAACGTCCTGAGGTTTTGTTTGGATGGTTTCAATGTGCTATTAGGATTTAGGACACAGAGAGGACAACAAGGAGACACGCATTCATTATTGATAGGTTTCTTTGGTTGATTAACAAACTATTGCAAGGCCAATCAATTCTCCATAAATAAGATCGTAGCAAGTCAAAATGGAATCAGTCCGGAAGGCAAAAGATATCTCACTGCATGTGTAGGATAGTCATCCAAGATCTGGGCTTCCTGAATTTTATAATACAAGTAGAAAATTAAGAGGCATGTAAAAGAGCAGAACAGGCACCTTGGAACTCGACCATTATAATAGATAGTATCGATGACTTGCAATGAAAAACTTACATCCATACTATCACTTTGCAGCTCCTTCTTTGTAGCCCTGTTTTATGCTCTCAATGTCCAAAGACTCTGGGAGGTGATGTCTTTCTCTTTTATTTTCTGGTGAAGATGTCTTGGGATTTTCACCATCTGACTTCTTCTTTGAAGTTGGGAGTTCCAACTTAGCTGAATCAATTGAGGCTTGAAGTGGAGGCACAGAAGCTTGATTTTGTATATCTCTGGCAACAATTGTTGGATCCACCACTGTTGTCTCGTTGCTCTGAGCTTGTGTGGAATTTTTAGATGTTCCAGTCGTAATCTTCTGAACATTTCTTTGATTATTCGACAGATCTCTGGATCTCAATCCTAACTCAACTTGACTTTCTGATTCATTGGCATGAAATTTCAGCACTCCTGTTTCATTTCTGATGTGACCAGTTTCTAAATCACTTGGCTCATCGCCAGATTTATCTATTCTACCAGAGGAAGCGTTCCTCTTCTCCAGTGTCTCAGGGAGAGTTTGGTTGAACTCATGAACCAAACTCGAATTACTCTCTTCCACCGAAACAAACCCTCCGATTTCAGGTTCAGAATCGTTGAGGGGAACATGGCCAACAGCACTTGAAGCATCATCAGCTTTGAAGCTCCGTTCTCGAGCTTCGCGAGTCCGTTCGTCGTGTTCCACTTCTTCGGTGTTGTGGACTACCTCACTGGAGGCATCGTCTCCCTTGAAGCTTTTCTCCCGAGCCTCATGTGAGTGTTCTTCATGTTCATTGGGCAAGCTCCGTTTCTTCCTATCTCGGTCCACTTTCTGCGCAATCTGTAGCTTTTGCTCAGAATGTTCAGTTCGGCTCACCTTCTCCTTGATTTCTCCTTGCTTGACCTCCTCAAGATCCTTCCTGCCAAAACCTGTGAGCTCAGACTGCTTCTCATCGATATTGAACTTCTCCTCATAAGCCTCCCTGTGGTCATGAGAGTACTTCATCTGATAGAGCAACCAGATACAAACAGCAACCAAGGTAGATATCTGGAGAGCAGTCTTTGCTCTAAACCCTCCTCTGGCCCTATGGTTTCTACTTGACACCTGCCTCAGCATGTCGATCCCCGTCAACAACAACAACACTCTGTCTTCTTTCGCCCTCCAAGTTACTCCCGCACTCTTCCACAATACAGCCACCGAGAAACAGCGTCTGCCAACAAAAAGAAACAAAAAAAAAAAAAAAAAATCCCAGTAGCAATCAACTTCGGTTGAGTTTAATGCACAGTGGGGCATGTTTTTTTTGCATGCTTCATTCCTAAAAAAACTGAAGCATTAAAAAGAAACAAAAAAACTTGATCACCAAATCCGATCAAAACGTAAGCACCTTCCCCAGACAAACCCCATAGCTCATCAAAATAAACAAATCCATGAGAAGGAATCTTTTCTTTTACATGGGAACTTAAAAAGAGAAGAAATAAAATAGAGCATACCAGAGAAGAGCAGCTTCTTCCTGTTTCCTTCCCTGAGAACCTATTGACGAAGGAGGAGGAAGACAAGGACGAGAAAGAGGAAATGAAAGGCAGAGCAGAGATGATGTAAATGAAGCAAGCTGCCGTGGTCAAAAGGTTGAAACTTCCACCCGCACAGTGCCATCTTATTTCCTTTCCTTCTTAAAAAAACATTTTTCTTTTAATATTACAAGATTAATTTTACCTGCACAAACTGTGCCTGTGTCAGAGAGCAGTACCGTAGTAGGGTTGGTTTAAGTTTTAGGTAGGAACGTGGTTAACCAAGCTCCATAGTGGACCCAAGTGTACAGTGTTCGTACATTAATAGACCAAGTCCAGGCCAACATTTTTAATTCCTTGCTTGCTACAAGTCAATCCCTTTGATTGGTCTTCCTTTTATTTTGTTAAAAATTATTATCGAATAGTTGATTCTTCCCTCAATTATTTTTTAGGCTGATTTAAAGAATTAGCAACAGAGTGCAGGAGAATCCCAAATCGAATGAAAGTTGTGAACGTATAAGAAGTTCATCGGCTTTGGTCATTCGTTTAATTTGTCCTCGTCCGCCACCCCATCGACTCCACCACGTCGTCAGCGCTCCAACCGCCGCGAAGCATCGCAAGGGACAGCAGACCCAACTGCCGCGACACTTCTCCCTGCACTCGAAACGCCGAGGTTTTCGCAGGACAGAAAGCCCTCGGACCGTCTCCGTCGTCATCCCCCGCCATCTCTCTCACCTCCGTCTCGCTCCACCCCCCTTCTCTTAGACGCCGCCTCGCCTCCTCCAGCAGCCGATGCATCAGTGACTTCCGCGGCGCTCCTTCCTCCGCCAGTTGCGTCCATAGCTCCACCTTTCTAGCAGAAGTCGCCGCCCACGCCGGCATCGGCGCTCCTGCAGCCCACCCGCGCGGCTGCCCTCGGCGGAAGAAGTCGGAGAGGTCGATCCCCGCGGGCCGGACGTCGCTGCCTCGGACGTAAAACACCGGGTTTCCTGCGAGGCAGGGCGCTGACGGAAGGTAGAAATTCCGGTACACCGGCACGAGCCGCGGGGCCTTGAGAAGCGCCTCCTTCGCCGCCGCGTCGGCGACCGCTCTGTCTCCCGGTCGCGGTCCCCAAGCCCGGGGCCAGATGCCACCCGCGACTATCTCTCGGAGGAGGGCGTCGACTGGGAGGGCGAGGAGGAGGCGGAGCTGCTGCGGTGAGGCGGAGCGCCAGTTGGGGAAGCCGGGGCCAACGGGGAGGCCCTCGCGGAGGACATTGCGGAGGTCCGGCGAGAAGGCGAACGCGTAGGCGGACTCTACGGCAGCGAGCTCTGCTTCGGACAGTCCAGGAGCGACCGGGACGGCGGAGGCGCGAAGGTGGGCGACCAGATATTTAGCGTAGGCGGCGAAGGAGAAGCACGCGAGGCCTAGGGAGGCCCGAGGCCTCGATTCATCCGCCATCTCCCCGTCGGAGGCCGCCAATGCGATGGTGGTCGTCATGGGCATGCAGCAGAGGAAAGGATCGCATTCAATTAAATAGTCGGTATCGCGCGGCATTCACTCCGGTGAAAGGATGAAAGGACTCACGGAAATGGAAGAGACCTTGGACTCGGTGACGTTGACGAAGCTCCGTTTGGGCCCCGCCCGTTTCGCTTTGCCGTTGGGAAGCGGAAACGTCAACCAACGGATTGCTTTTACTTCAATGAACCACGATTTAATTTCCGGGAAAAAAAATTATCACCTGTCAAGAAAATCCTATCACCTTCCTAGTTGCATCTTTATAAGAAAAAATAATAATTTGAATGAAAAATATTCTCTAATTGGCTATCATTTTTTAATCTATTAATGTCAAATCATAAGTGTCTATTCCAGTGATACAGACGACCACAAATGCTTCCGCCGCGGAGCCCAAAGTACGGAATCCTCTTTCTTTCCTGTGCGTAGTCGAACCAAAGTATAATCAAAGATGGCTGTTATTAAACGGTAACAAATCAGGTTCGTTGAAATCCTCGTGAATTTGAATAAGTGAATTATTTTATTTTAACTCAGTAATATTTATTTTATCTACAATACTTGTTTATCCGCATCCACTTGGGTTGCTATCCTTTCATAATTGACCCGGTACGTCCGGTTCGATTTTTTAAACGGCTTTTTAAATCGCTCGATTCGGTGACCCAACGTTGCCCCCCACAAAGTTACACCACACTGCAGTGTCAGCCGGCATAGCGTTTCCGGCGAAGGCGACGTCCACGCCAAGGCTGCCCCTTCGCCACGCAATCCCCCGGAAAACGGACTCCAAATGCGGCTGCCTGCCCTCCGCGTGTCTTTGACAAAAGCGTGTATGGATGGACACAAATCGAAGGGCCACGTGGGGCCAACCATGAGAGAACCAACCCACGACGCTTGAGATACCGAATCGCGTCTCGAGGCAAACAACCAGTGGAGTAGGAGGACCCCTCGGGCCTCTCTTATCCGTTAACCGATGCTCTCCCGTGTTCTCGGCTTCTCGCTTCGTGGCGTGTGTACGGCAATCGACACGGACGGTGATTCGATCCTTCACACGACGCTGCTTGGCTCCGCTCGCTTCTCCGAACCCTTTGAGGCAGTCATGGCTGCTTTCCAGCTCGCCAGACCGGGCTTCTCGCTGGCGCTCCGTCTACGGCGGTCCTTCCCGCCTCACCGCCGCTCCTCCGCAGTCTTTCTCCGTTGCCGCCTGCGGGAGGACGGCGGCGAGTCCAAAGGCAAGTGAACTGCTTGAGTTCTCGTTCTTTTTGGTTGGCTGGAAAGTTTATTTTCGTTGTTTCTCAATCTGTCCTCTTTGTCGGGGAGGTGGATTCAGGGGATGTGCAGCCGGAGTCGTTGTTCATGAAGGAACTCAAGCGAAGGGGTTTGGATCCCACCACGCTGTTGGAGGAGGGTGATGGGGGTGCGTCGATCGGACCCTTGGAGTCGAAGGAAGAGAGCAGCGGTGGCGAGGGGAACGGTGGGTCGACGAAGAGGAATGGTGTGGCGTCGGCGGAGCTCGAAAAAAAGCTGTCGGATCAAAGGGAACGGTCCATGTCTCTGAACAGCGAGGGCCTCGAGGTTTATTCCACTCTTATTGCACGTTTTCTCCGGAGACAGAGATTTGTGTTGTTCTTTCTTTATTTATCGTTTAGATTTTACTGATGTTCGTTCGATCGATCGATCAGTTCTTATCTAAGAATTCGACTATTTCGCTGTGATTTCCTTCGATTTGCAATTTTCTTGTTAGATAGTTGTTTTCTAGAATAATATTCAACCACGTGTAGATCCAATGCTTTCCTTTGAGCTCGAGTCAGTAGATTGGATTCAGAGTTGAACTCGCAGAACTGAGGATCGTTACAATCAGCATCTAATTGTGCAGTGGTTATGGATTGCATCAGCTAATTCACATGAATCAAAGGCACTAAATTCCTTGTCTGATTGATTTTTGGTGCATTTCTGTTAGTAACTTCCATTTTGAGGTGCACTAAATTCAACCTTAATTCTTTCACCCCATACAGTTTCATTGCTACCCAGGATTAAGCTTTTGTATTTTTTTTCCTTGTAAATTACATCAGCAACATAAAATTATAAGAAATCATATTGTACTTAGAGATTGTGATTACTTCAGATGGGAGAGGTGAGGAAGGAAAGGAAAGAAGGGATAGGGAGTAAGCACCATAAGGCTCATTACTTTCTGTTGAGTAGGAAAAGAGGAAAAACGGCTACAAGGAACGAAATTACTAAATTATCTCTGCTATTGATCTCTCACTTTAATAGCAGCAATTCGTAAGCATTAATAGTTTTGGTATAGAAAACTTGATTCGGTGCGCTCTGTTAGACTTGCCACATGGTTTATTTAATGCTTATCTATCTGTCTCTGTCTTTTTTATGTTTCCCAACTTGCTGACCTTTTATAACCAGTTATCACCTAGTAATGATCATCCACGTGCTTACATTGCTATCAGGATGACAATATATATTTTGTACAGGGATTAATTCCAAGGGCTAAAGTGCTTCTAACTATTGGTGGAACATTCTTTCTAGGCTTTTGGCCTATGATCCTTGTCACATTTGCTCTTTTTCTTGCTCTGTACATTGTAAGTGTTCATATTCCTATTCCTGATTTTCGTACTTTTTTGTTTTGTGACGTAGAAATTTGCAAGATGGAATGGGAATCAGTTGACGTCATAGTATTTCTTTATGTAAAGTATAACAATTGTAGGTGTTTGGCTATTATAATTTGCCTAATTTACAGACAACCTAGACTATAGGAGAAACCTGACCATGCACTTTATGTTACCTCAACCAACACAACAACAAGGTGAATAACGGTGTCAGTTCCTTCTACTAAAGGAATCAGGGCCTTACCTATGAGAAGCTATTTTCTCAAGCAAAGATGATAACCGACAGCTACTTATCTAAAACCTTGTGGAGCAGTAATATGATGACGTCAAACAGCATAACAATTATCCTGTGAACTAATGAGAAAGGAAAATTAAGGAGAAGGCAGGAAGAGAATCTGAAGAGAATATAAAAAAACCTGTCATTTGTTAAAAACTAGAAATACCAAAAATACTCTAAATATCATAAAAATAGAAATAATTAAAAATAGTAAAAAGATCTTCGGAGGCTCTGGAAAGGATCTAAACAGTGCTTTTTGAGCTCTAAATTTGATAGTTACTAGTTCTCGTGGCAAATGTAAATTTTTAAATTTTGCATGCATGAGAGTCAAAAGTTATGACTCTTTAAAATTCAAAAGGTCATATTGGGTTAATCCTTCGTCACAACATAGGGAAAATATACTCATGAACGATACATATAGATTATAATCCAGTTAAGATGCTTGATATCTTCATACTCATTGTTCTCCAGCAACCATGATAAGCTGATAAACAAGATCATTTGTTGAAATGTTTTGTTATAATACCTGATCTACGTATTGTGTTGAGCACAGTATTTAGGGCCAAGCTTCGTGCATGATGCCAGCAGCAGAGCGCCTGTATCGTCACCACCGCACGTAGATCCATATGCACTGCTAGAGGAAGAAAGCCTCTCTCAGGTGGCTCCGAATCTGTTCTGACTTCCTCTCACATTTCAGACCAAGTTCTATTATACCTGTCTTGTTCATACGCCCCCTTTAAATGGGGATCGTATAAAGATTGCCCTCTTGTAAATCTTGAACTTTGGCTGACGAGACAAATCTTGAAACCGTATTTATAGTTTGTTTCAGATCATTGTTGCTCAATTCTACTATTGAATTTTTTAAATAAATGTCTATTTTTTAATCTCTTGCAAAATTTTAGCCAATCAAAGATGGCTGCTCTCATCTTCAGCACTGCAGTACAAACATCACTGACGTGGAATACTCTTTCTATTTAGATGACTGAATGGGATACTCCAAATCAGGTAATATAATATTTCCTTGAACTATAGGCTGGACAATATTTTAGACTCCAATCACTTTTTTTAGTTGACATTATATTATATATCCAGTTTATTAATCTAGATGATCAGTTCGGCCTTGGTTGTTGAATGTCTATCATTAACAGTTCTCGAACTTTTATTGTTTGATTTTTTTTAGGTGGTTTTTTGAAAAGACAAAATATCATTTGGAATAGATATGAGTCGTGACAGTATTTATTTTATTTTATTTTTGTTCGACTTTTACGTGTTTTAGAAAATTGGCAAATGGTTCTCACCAAACGAGGCCATAAGCTGGCGTTTTGACTGAATAAACAATTGCATTCGACAAAACCCCCCCTTTGTTTTTTTTGAATAAACAACTTCACTCCATTATATTTTGCTAAGGTTACCTCATCCCAGTTTGGGTGATTGATACACAAAACTATAAGCACTGCACTGTCTTCTAAGTAATTCAGGTATTAATACAACTAATTTTAAAGGCAATTCAGGTACCTCTCAATTTTTTTTTTGTTTACAAGTGGTCTTCCCCGGTATGAAATTTTTGACTCCATCCCTGTCTAGATGTGACTGGTTGAGTTCATGAAAAATTTTCACCAGCCACTATGATAAATTAGAAAATGCAGATAGATGCTGATGGACGGTCCAGTGTCATAAGTTTTCCAAACTCCCAAGTGTAACATGCCCCGATGAGATTTAAACTCTCTTATTTAAAGAATGCATTCCACCTCTTACCATCACACTATACTACCATAGCTCCGGGGGCACAATAGACTCTCTTCTAGTATCATTGGATAGTGTCTCCTTAAGTCTAAGTCATCTTGGAGTTGATGCGGGACCAACCCAATATGACCCCTTGAATTTTAAAAGGTCATAATTTTTAACTCAGGACTCAAAATTAGACTCTAGGCCATTTTTAGAACTTCTGAAGATCCTTTTACTATTTTTATGATCTTTAGGATATTTTTAGTATTTTTGATATTTATGGGTTAGAGTTTATCTATAAGAGTGTCTTGTTTTGTTAATTTATTTTTGTTAGAATTTTTATTATGATTTTTTTCCTAATAGGATTTCTTTTCTTACTTCACCAAATAGGAATTAAGGTCTATAGATTAAAAAAATTCCTTTCTTTGGATCTATATAAATACTTATTTATTGGTTCAGGATTCATCCTCAATTAATAAAACTCTGTTTTTTATAAAACCTATTGAAGGGTGTTGTTTTTCTTTATTTTTGGCAGTTTTTGTTCTTATTTTCTCCTTATTTATATTTTCTCTTCAGCCGGTAGGATAATTGTTATTTTATTCTTCGTCATAAGTTTAATAGTTGCTCCAAATGTTTTTCATTTTCTCATGGCGGTTGAACATGCCACCCTTAGTGTTTTTTTTCCATAAGAACAGAAAGCGTAGTTTATCTCCAAGTGGCTGATACTTTGAGGTTAAGTTAAACTTTTGTTATGAAAGCCAACGCAATACTGAGAAAACGTCTATCACAACTCTAATACATCGGCGCATAAACTAACCAGAAAAAAAAACCTGAAATAAACCTAACTCGCGTAGTGTTGCTACCTAAAAAAAGTATGAAAGGTTTATTTCACATCATGTCAGCTCCTGTGAATGATAATTCTCGGCACTGCAGAAATGCAACCATTCAATCATTCATTATTATATGTCTATATACATGCTTTATGAAAGCATGTTTACTAACAGTTAAGCTAACTCAGTCACAGTGTTCTTATGACTTTCCAGACTCATGGCTTTCTTCATCTCGACCATTTGCTAGTACAAACTAGAATCAGATGCACTTCCTTACTAATGGGGCCCCGAACACCTGTATTGGGCATTGTCCTGAGATCAACAGTATAAGGCATTTGTCCTTTAGGGAAGTATTTCCCACATGTCAAGTTGTTCACATGCCATTGATGTGAAATGTATTACAAAACACCAATAAGATTGCGAGGTAAACCAAACTAATCATTTTCATGTCACGTTCTTGGAAAATTATCAATGATGCAGCTGGGAGGGAGATATGAGTGTTAAATTCCAAAATATTGTGGGGCATATTTTATTCCTCTGAATTTATTCCTTATTTCTTTCATTTTGTTAAGCAAGCAGCCTGGACATAAAGACAGCCATGAAAATGGAATAAGAGGAGCAAGCTAGAAATTTCAGGACAATAATATGGAGAGAACAATCCTCGAGATTATGGGTACTAATGAACACGAAAACGCCAGGAACATATTTCCGTGTTAAGTATGAAGCACTACCATTGCCTGTCAAATGAAATCATAAGCTGCACGGCAACATCACAGACAAAACAAAATTATTCCAGATAATCTACTAGATTGAGGAGGAATATCGTTGTTTCATCAGCATTTGCATCTAGCAATTTCATACTAAAAAATGATCAACAGTAAGAACAAATTTCCTAGTTAAGTCAGATAACAATGCCAAACAGAATCTATTGTTATACTAATGTTTGCTGGTCTTCATGCTCTTTAATGAGCAAGGATATAACCTCCCATAGTGATCTCTTCTATGTAAAGAGATAAAGATCATTTTTTTTTTTAATGGATTCCTTAAAACGCTTCTTACTTTAACCCATAAGATAGTCATTTTAAAATTGCATGACATTCGAGTGTAGCAAAATCAGTCTGATCAATTCAATATCCCGACTTCAATAGGCATAGTTGGGGAACCATGATGAGCAAAGCAAAGATGTTGCGAACAGCTTATAGTCCTGAACGGATAAGTGGTCATGATTGCACATGAAGCTGCGTCATTGTGGGAAGAAAAAGTAGAACCAAATGGCCCAGTATCGAGAGCCAATTCTTAAGTCAAATAAAGGGGAAAGTAAATGGAACAGTGAAAGCACAATCCAATACCAAAGAGGAACAAAAATTAATAACAAGCAATCAGATTAATCGATCAACTCGAGCATCTTCACAACAAAGCTGGCACCAACCACACCTGGATAGCACCCATCGCATTGTAGAAATAGTGAGAAAAAAAAAAAAGAAGAAGAAGAAAAAAGACGAACATTAGGGGAAATCCACACTTGAGCATGTCGAAGTCTTCGTGTCGAACGCTATAAAAGTTGAGGATTAAAACAGGATGGAGACATTAACCAATCGGGGAAACCACACATCCGAAACGCTGAACCTAGATGAATCTACTTCATTTCATTTCACTCCTTTTTTTTTGTTTTTCTAGAGAGGAAGATTAAAAAGAAAACAAAAAATCAATCAAAGCACGATGACCGACTGGCCGATCGATCTATCCGACGACATTGGTAGATCATCCCGTACCGTACGTACATACGAAGAAGAGACGGCTCGGCCCCCTCCCTCCTCGTACTCGCCCGCTCTGCTTCTGGTTGCCTGGCTCCATCCTGTCTGCCTTGGAGGAAGGTAGAGGGAAGAGAGAAACGTCTACGTTGGCGAAAATGCCCTCGCAGATCCGGTTCCGGTGCCGCCGGGCCCGGAGGCGGTCTCGTCAGTGGAGGAGGCGATGCGGAAAAAGGGTTTCTTCTGGCCGTTCGCCATGGCAGCAGAAAGTATTCAGTTCTCCCTCCCCCCCTCTCTCTGTCTCTCTGCTTTATGCTCTCCCCTCTCAACCTATCACATTGTGAGAGAGTGAGAGAGAGAGAGTGAGAGAGAGAGAGAGAGGGAAGGATGGAAATGGGAACGGAATGGTTGGCTTTCTTTTGGTGTGAGTTGAGTGTCTAGAAATGATGAAGTGAGAAAGGAGGCAATTAAAAGGTGAGAGAGATGGAGAGTTGGTTTGTTAAAGACATTCCTCATCTTCCTCCCTGTTCTTTTGTCTTCATTAGGCTTTTCTCTCCTCTTTCTCTTTTCCTCCTGGTAATTATCGAAATCTACGCCATACATATATATATATATATATATATATATAATTTATGTATTATACAATCCATTTTT
>JBBMJZ010406439.1:0-12810 GCA_037833815.1 Zingiber zerumbet
AGTGGTCCTCCCGCTCGGCCAAACAACGAACTCAGCCCCGACCGAGCAGGCGCGGCTCCCTCGCTTGATAGGACGGAGCCGAGACAGGGAATCATTGGCCGAGCGGGCCTCCAGCTCGGCCCGACCACGATATCGGCCGGACATCAGACTGGTCGAGCGACCCTCCCGCTCGGCCCGCTAGCAGACAAAAGGGGCAGTTGGGAATATCTTCCTAGGGACCAGTGTCGCCGATAGGCGGCATGGCTGGCGACATGGTCAGACAGAGAATCGTACGGAGGAAGCTTCCACTGTCACATCAAGGATATGCTCGAGCTATTGAGATATGACGTCAAGCACGCTTTTCTGACACGTCCTTTCCAGGTATGCTTTGAGGAGCATGCACGCACCTTCAGAGAGCCCTATATAAGGACCCCCGTACTTCGACGGAGATATGCACATTCTACTGTTACGCTGTTGCTCTCGTTTCTCTTCTACTTCCTTCGTCGGAGAATTAACTTGAGCATCGGAGGGTCATCGCCGGGGAACCCCTCCTCGGCTCGGCATTGTGATTGCAGGTCCACGTCAGCTGGAGATCCACGCCCCAGGGAGTCTTCGCATAGTCAGCAGGAGTGTCACATCTCCAGCATCCACCTCTTCGACTCGGACATGATCAAATTTGGTGTCGTCTGTGGGAACGTACCTGCATTCAAGTCAATCAGATGGAAGAAGCTGGATGACCGCACACTGTGACGCTCTCTCAGGAGGAGCTCGACACACTAATACAGGCGTGAGCGACTAAGATAGTTGAACAGCAGCAGAAAGCGTTAGCCGATCGGCTGGCGTAGCAAGCGACCTTGGCATCCGGTGGCCGAGCGGCTCAAGAGGACTAACCGGAACAACTCTCCATTTTGGTGCAAAATAAGGGGCAGACCGGCACACCAAGAGAGGCGCCGCCCGCCCCTATTCCGTTCCGCCGAGCTCTATTTCAAACGCTCTCAGAAATTGCTCAGGCCAACCAGGAGAGGAGTTCTTCTTTAGATGAAGCACCCGTGCGAGACGCGAGAAAGGGTAAAGCACCCCAAGCTGATTTGTCTCCCGAGCGGATCAACCGTCAATTCTCTGAGGTAATTCTGCAAGATCCACTGCCAAGACACTACGCTCCCTTGGCGATCAGAGAGTATAATGGATCAACCGACTCGGACGACCATCTGGGTAAGTTCGACAATGCTGCTACTCTTCATCAATACACATATGGAGTCAAGTGTCGAGTCTTCCTCACTACGCTATCCGACTCGGCACAACACTGGTTTCGGAGGCTGCCGGAAGGGTCAATTCGAAGTTTCAAAGACTTCCGAACGGCTTTTCTTCACCACTTCGCGAGCAGCAGGCGCTATCAGAAGACAAGTGTCAGTTTGTTTTCCATGAAGCAGGGCCCAAGGGAGACCCTCCGAGCCTACATCCAGCGCTTCAATCAGGTGGCAATGGGTATTCCCTCGGTCTCGTCCGAGACCATGATGAGCGCGTTCACACAAGAGCTTGTGGACGGGGACTTCTTCCGTTCGCTCATCCGAAAGCCACCTTGAGACTACGATCATATGTTGAAGAAAGCCAACGAATACATCAACGTGGAGGAAGCCCAGACGGCCAGAAGGATGGAGACACCGTCCGAACCATCTGCACCAGCCGAGCGGCATCCGCTGATCAGCCATCAGCCTCTAAGAGGACCCAAAGCCGAAGGAGTGCGGCCACACCACGAGGCCAGGGCCCATGCCGTTCAGCACGTGGCATCCGAACACCCGAAAGCCAAAGGGAAAGGTATGGACTCCTATGTTCTGCTCTTTCCACCAGTCAGCTACCCACAACACCCGGGACTGCCGCGGGTTCACGCCGGTCACCCAACCGGTGCCTAGAAGTTATCACCGATCTCCTTCGCCCGACCGGCGACATGAGCACCAGGATGCCAGATGGCGAGAGAGCACGAGGGAATCACCGCATCAGCATCAGCGGGGAAGCACCGACTCCGCCCAAGCATCACGCGAGCGAAGCAGACCATCCGCTCGGGAGGAAGAAAATAAAAGTAACGCCGCGCGAGGCAAAATCAACATCATTGCCGGCGAACCGACCAGCGGGGACTCCAACATAGCCCGAAAATCATACGCTCAACGATTGGAAATCCACGTCGTGGGCTGCAGACAGGAGAGGGCGAACATGCCCGAGATCAGCTTTGGCCCCAAATACCTCGAGGGAGTTGAAGTACCGCACGGCGACGCCATCATTATCTGAACGGTAATCACCGCATATTCATTGACACAGGGAGCTCGGTCAACATCATTTTTAAGAAGGCATTCGATCATCTCCAGAAAAATACAAATCTACAAGAGACAATCGATGTTTATTCTACCACAAATCTTCTTTCCACCTAAAACAATCTGAATTTTGAATTCTAAGTAATCACTAGTTAACTTGCATAATTATGAAAAATTTAAAGCACAGGTTTAGGATGTTCAAAGTGAATATTCAAAGGGTACTCAACTCATTGAGAGTTTAGAGAAACAATAAAATGGAATTTAAACCACAGAAATAGAACACAAACTTTAAACAGGCCATCTTACATCAAACACAAAACCTTGCTTGAAGTAGGAACAACAGATCAAACCAGTGCCCGACGTGCATAAAATAGAACACTGTTAAAGTGAGAAAGAAAACGACTGGTACATGGGCTCCAGACGATGATATACATATTGACTCGAAAATTCTAAGATGCATGCTTGGATGAAGAGTGTTACAACTTCACTGAACAGCCAGAAGGGGAATGCATTCTTTCTTAGAGAAGTCATCTGTTGTTGCAAACACAAAGAAACATGTTCATGATGTATCACTCGTATCTGCTTCTGCTTTAGCATCTTCATCGACTGCAGCACCTTGCTCTTTACTTGTAGATGTAAAATGGCTCTCATCTGTTGCTTTTCCTTCAGTTTCACTGACAGTTTCAGGAATTAATGAACTGGGACTCTCCTGGCTACCTTGTTCATTGACCAAGCTTGCAAGTCCATTTTGCTTTAGATACATCTCCAGAGGTCGTTGTGCATTCTGGAGAAGGCTCATCATGCTAAGTCGGAGATTCGTTGTCTGTGAGTCTTCGTTGCGCCCAGGGTCACAATTCAAGTCTATGCCTTCCTTGCTTGATTCAGGATTTTCAATGACTGCCCTGCTACCCACATGGCCAAATTCATTTTCCTGGTGAAGGTCTGGGTGCTGAGAGCCCTTGGAAGAGCTGCTAGTTCCTTCAGCTTCTTCCTTGTTCCACGCAACCTTCTTATGGGCCTCAGCTTCCTCACGCTCGGATTGACGTTTCTTCTTCCGCATCATAAGAGTCTTGAAGCGGCGTTTCACAGTCATACAAACATTACATGTGCACGAGGGATCATGCTTTGGACCTTTGCCACTGGGAGGCTGGATGCAGACGATGCATGTGCAACCTGGACGGTGCCGTGGATGCTTAGTGGTAGTAGAATATGTGGTCATACTTTGGTTTCCTACATCCCCAACTGCTGCGACAGCGGCAAAGGCATCAAGGCTAGATGCTACTAGCTCTGATGAAGCACGCTTCCAACTTGCACAGGCACTCTGCTGACGAAAGTCTGCAAGTATATGATAAAGTACAAGACAACAGTAAGGTATAGGTAAAAGGAGCTAATAGGTAGCATAGGTTCTACACTGAATGAGCATATATTCAGTAGCAGCATCTATATATGTTGGTTTCATAAGCATTTCATTCTCTCTAACAGCAACTCCAAAAAGAAATTTGAAACAATAGTATTTCCAAACTGGTCTCCTAGATGCTTACAGTTTCTGTTGTTTGCATTAACCTCACCAGCAGAAAAGAAAATTGCATAAGATGAGTGCACATCATCAACTCAGCTAGGTGGAACTATAATCCAGAAAGAACAAACAGAAGTTCTACAGAACAAAAAAAAATACAAATTAAACCTTGGCAAGGTGTGAGTCCAATGCATGCCCATCCCAAGTAGAAAAGTGCCTTGTGATCTTTCCACCTTGAAATAGAAGTGTATAGAGTCAACTTCCAAAAGATGCTAGTTACACGAACCTTTTTTGCTATAATATTTTTGTCATTGACTTCCAAAAGTGTATAGAATTGGTTGCTTCATCAAACTTATTTGATAGGGGTAAATGAACAATTAATTGGGACACTAAAATCAACAGCCTTTTTATCAAGTATTATAGTTTGTCATTTTCCAATCAACAGTTATCTTAATACTCTTTCCTCTTCACTTTCTCCTCAAACTATCTTCTCTGCCTCCTCCATCTTTTCACTTCCACTCTCCTTGTTGAAGTGGAGTAAAAAGGGGAGAGTATGAGTTTTGGGTGGGGAGAATAGATCGCCTAGAAAATAACTAAAAGAAAAGCTTGAATAAATAACCACAATGATGAAAAAATAGCTGCTGATGAGCATCCAAGAGGATTTTGCATCTCCTTCCAAATAAATACAAGGGAACATGACGTATGACATTGGACAATATAAATTCGTGTTATGTACTAAATTGAAAAGAGGGGCTATAGTTCCTACATGAAATGGTAATTAACACAGATAAACTGTAGAAACATCCATGACAAGTATCAATAGAAAGTAATTATTTCAGTGGGAATGAAAAAGTGACAAATAGAAAGTAGATATTTCAATGGAAATGAAAAACTGAGTAACTAGTTAACCTTCATTCAGCAACAGCATAACATTATTTTGTAGTAATTTTCTAAAACAATATGCAAACCTTCATACTGCCTGAGAAGAAGTTGCATTTCTTTCTGGCTCAATTCATCAGGTGCAGAGCATGAAGACCTGCATGAATGCCATCAAGTAGGACTCAGTAAAGTGATGGCCAATTATTGTTAGTGCCAAGGGACATGAAAAAAATACCAATGAGTATGTATAGTTTTTTTTGGAGCTGCAGATTATGTGAATGCAACTGGCACAACCAACATAGTTGATAGAACTAACATGTTAACCATGTTAGGTCCAACAACTAGCCCGAAATGCTTAAGCCCCACTTATAGTAATCGAAGTTCAATAGTCTTTAAATTAGTCATTAGCTCACAATTTTTCAAGTGAAAACTAAATTAGCATGTCATGGTCTCCCCCATTTAAGATTTGAAAATCCCATCAAGATCTTAACACAAACTCATAGCCCAATATCCTTGTTCCTAATTGACATGTGAGGTCCAATAGCCAGTCAATTCTTTCTAAATACCTCACCATGCCTAGGATTATACTTTGTTAGGCCTTAATCCAAAATTATAAATATATAAACACCTTTCATTATTCCACAATTTTCAAAATTGGGACAAATCTAAGATGTTAATTATATTAAGGATATCCAATCCTCCATAATTGCCTTCATATCACTGGACAAACCCGCACATTCAACATCTCTCTACCATAGTAACTGATGAAGAGAGGCAATGCATATTCATGACAAAGGGTGAGAAGATAAATGGATGGCCAACAGAAAGGGGACAATTGTAAAGCTCTAAGTAGGTTACTACAAGAGGGGTGGTGTGGTTGTAGGGTTGTTTTAGTAAAAAGGAGATGAAGGAGAAGGATGGGATCATGGGATATAGGATTTAAATCAGCAGGGGGAAGCAGATATGCCATGCGAGGAAATGGAAGAAATTTTTCAACGAGGAAATGATGGATGAGAGAATTGTGAGAATCTTTGTAGGGTTGTTGTTTCATGCATTGTAAAAAGTGATGGACCCTGCATGAGATGAGGAAGCTAAGTAAAAGTTGATGATGCAAGCATTGCAAAAACAGTGCGGGATGGGTATTCAGGTAACTAGAGAAGGATGTCATGGGTCTTATTTTGGGAGGTGGATTACCAAGTTTGATATAATGAGGATGCTGCAATAGGTTTGTATAGGGCTACCACTGAATAGGATTTTACAAGTTTAAGGAAAGCAACATGGTATGCGGCAGTGAGATGGATATAGTAGTGTCTGTGGTGGAGAGGTTTGAGAGAATGATACAAGAGATTAGCATGGATGGTGCATGAATGGGTTGTTTTGAACCATTACAAAAGGAAAGGATCAAGTGGGCTCTAATACCACTTGATGTAACCCCATGAGATAGCTCATTGAGGCACTAAGTGGTCTATTAAAAATATTGAGATACTAAACATTTTGATTATCAAGTCAAACAGGAGACATTACATAATAAGAGTAATAAGTATCTTCCAAGTTGAAAATCTGTCTCATACCTTTTAGGGTCCCACACATTGTCAACACAACTCCATCGCGTGTGAAGAAGAACATCTACAGGTATATGACGCCATTTGAAGCAATCATCGCATTGAACCCATTGATCTTGTTCTCTAAATGATATTTGGAAGAAAAAAATAAACATAAAGATCCATTTTCTGTAATATTTTGATTTAAAGAAAAGTTGAAAGATACCCATAAAATAATTAATATTTCAACATAGTAAGAACTCCCTCTAACATTATCAGAACAGTCAACTTATACCAATTGTTTTATGATCAAATATTAATTTGTCCACCAATTAAAAAGTAATTGAAATACTTGGAAAAATGCATTGTAACGATAAAAATTAGTTGGAGTAGATCAGAACTACTTTAATGACTACAAAGCCTGTACTACCATTTACAAGATAACTCAGGTGGTGATGATCATTAATCAATAGAGAAAATAGTATCTAGGAGTTGAAAAAGATGATATGCTTCAACATTTTCTAGGTTGATTATATTTATCAACCATGGTATAGAGCCTGTTTAACTAATTTTACTAACTTCTGATCTAACAGATATCTTTCTTTCTCTTTCGCGATACAAATAAACTTACCCTGAAGATCGAGCTGTAAAAATGGTTTTCTTGCCAAAAATTGGGGGTTCCTACAGCCAAGCATGAAAGACGTTAGTGGAATGAAAATTTTCAATATAGTAATGTCCTAAAAGCAATATAAGTTTGTCAGGATGGAAAACTCTGCGGAAGTAAAATAGAATTCAATTACAACTTTTTAGGAACATCAGGGGATGAAACTGACTTAAAGAATTCTTGAGGCCAGTTTGGACATTTGCTTTTGTTCACGGAAGACCAATATAATACCATATAGATAAGATGCCAGCATGATTGCTAATATTGGTACAAATAGCAAGATTGGACGTCACTATTTTTTATAGATTCCTCATTGATTCTTTAGAGTTCATATGATTGGGTCTTCCACAAGTTTCCAAAGGAGTCCTGTGGATATCCATTTTCTCAACAAAATCCATTGAGCATGCCTAGTCCGGATCCAACTTGAGGTCCAGGTGGAGACAGGCCAATTTTGACAATCCTTAAGGTCAATTGTTCTACAGAAAATGAAAATAAATGACAACAGTTAATGAAGAACTGCTAGTAACATAATTTCTGGCATCAGTTGCAGGGTGTATTTGTAACCTAGTAAGGTAAAAATTACTTACAAATTCACAATTGTGTATGACCATAATCAACACAATTTTGACAAGCAACAAAAAAAAACTATATAGAAACCAAGGAATCATATAAACAACAAAGAAGTAACTTCCCAGTTCTCTGTACACACACAGTATATGCAAGGTTAGTTCGTTTGGACTGGTATAGTTTCGCTAGTATATTGTGCGAACACAAAATACAAAAAAAAAAAAATGAATCCATATTGACATGTATTGTAGCATGCCAAGGAGTGTCGTTATGAAATGATATTCATCTAGTATCCAAGAGAGATTACCTATATGCTAATGAGTATCTAGTTTTGTTATTTTCTAGAACAATTCGTGTCGCTTAGCATGGTATAAAATTTCAAACCATGAGTAAGTATATGAAATATACCCACATTGCTACTTCAAAACATTTGCTGGGGCGTGGATATCTAGAGGAACAATAATGTATGAGTTGTGTTCATGAAGAACAAAGATCTCAACCAAAAAGGAAAACAAGAAAACAGAACTAATTGATATGGTACCAGGCTCCTTTATATTGTCAACTTGAATCAGAAGTGTACACAGAAAACGGGAGAAACCCTCCATGATCATTGCATATCTAAATGACACGCAGCAATATTAACCAAGTTTTGTGACAGATGGACTTACTTCATATTCTTCAATTTCATGGTCCTCAATTGTGACGATGCTAGGTTTAGCACTTGGAGGTGGACGAAGCAATTCTTGAGCCTCTTCCCAAGTCATCTTGAGCTCTAGTGCATCTTCAGTGTCCATGAGCAACCTCTTAGATTTGGAACCAATGTTTCGGCTACTACTTTGCAAGGGCTGCCAGAGCAATCCTTCAATTGACCTTCCTCCTTTGTGCCAACTAACGTCTAAATCAGAGTGATTCAGATGTTCTGGTTGAGATGCCAAATATGGATCTATAGCTCCCTTCATTGACTGAAGAAGTCCAGAATAGCCATTTGCTATGGTCATGTTCTCATCAATGCCAGAGAACAATGCTTCATTGCCAAAAGTACCATTAGCAATTGCAGAAATCTGAGAGTCCTGCTCCAATCAAGAAGCATATAAAATCTAGTCAAACTGAGAAAAATGTTCAATATAGATCATGTTAACACTAACTCTCTAAAGTCCAAACCAATGAGAAAAAGAGAAAAACTAAAACACATAATAGGAGAACATTACCACCAGGAATTAACAGCAAACACAAGTTTCTTACCTGTAGCGGAACGGTGTTTGTTGCCTTTCGATAACCCATGACAAGTTTTCCTTCAGGATCTATTCGGCTAAAAGTCACTGCAATATGATATCGAAGAAAAGACAAATAAGTTTATTGAAATAGTGTTCATTGGCCGAAACATTTTCACAGCTTCATTTATGTGCCTGCAATTTCTAAATTTTGGGTCAATTAAGTAGCTATAAATATCTTGCCAGAAACATCTTTAGTTATCGCACAATTTAGGCAAATTTCCCCTAAAAATTCAAACTCTATGATCATAAGTGTGTAAAGCAAAAATGGGCTAATTCCATGGTGTAAAGCTAACAAGTAACAAGTGGATGAAGACTCGATTATTTGTAATTTTCAATATTCTATCCAATTATCTCCAAATGTCATAAGTTTAATCACCTTCCATTTTCTCACATCTGTCTATTCTAATTACACCAAATTTGTTTGACAGCTTTAATTTATAGAGCATGTTCTATTTTCATGTTTGTCATTTTTATTTTGGAAAATATTCATTTTAAAGGGTCATCTCATGCTTATTATAAAATTCATGCTTCTTTTTGCACCTACACCATAACATTTCCTTCAACACCAACACATGCTACATATAATCGTATACAAGTAAAAAATAAAAGGAACAATTTAGGAAATTTTAAATGGTTGTAATCTGAGGCCCATGCTTGATTATGTTTTTGTTTTCTTGATAATCTTTGACATGGAAACCCAAGAATTGGAAAGAAATCTGAATTGCCAGTGAGGGAGAAATACGGTAATAGCATTTTACACCAAGAATAACCACGCTTACTTAAACATATTTAGTGACTATTCCGTATTCATAATTGTAACACATTAGTTTCTTTTAATTCAATATATATTTAACCTTACGCTAGTATTGAAATAGACATTTGATTGTTTGACTTACTAGTATACCATTTTAGATTGTCAGTACTATTCATACATTATATTTAGAAAAATAATTTATATTAACAATGGGAGTAATATTGATGATCTCGACATAACTATTCTACAATATATGTGTTGTATAAAATTTTATTTTATCCTCATAAGACATCTCTCATCAAATTTTGTTCGTATCTATTTAAACATTGAGACTGAACCAATTCCTGTAATGCCTTTACTTTGGTTTGTGTAATTTGTTGTTTACTCTATAAAATACGCATGTGACTGATTATATTTTATAAGGATGTTTACAAAAACTGAATCAACATTCATGGTAATTTGTTTGTCATACTAAACATGCCATCTTGCAATATTGTTGATAGTTTTTTAATAGGATCGTTTCATGTAACCAACCTTGCAGTGCAAAATCAATGATTTAAATTTTGTGCCTTGTCGATAGGCATGGGCAGAATTTACCATTTGGCCTACCGATCGACACCATACCGACACCACACTATGAGGCCGTTGCACGGTCACAGAGGGTGCCACGAACTTCACGGTCACAATGGCCACCTCTGCGGGGTCGCAACACTCGTAGTAGTAACCATAATTTTTTATTTTTAATTTTAATTTTAATTTTAAAGGTTGCAAATTTTATTTTTTAAACAAGTATTCCCTATTAATTTTTCTCTTCTTCTTATTTTTTTCTCTTTCATCCATTGATTTTTTTTCCTTTTTCATTCACTATTTTGTTTCCTCCACTAAATAAACAAAGAGAAAAAAAACACCTCTTAAGGTAAATAGAGGAAAAACAAAACCTCCTAACCTCTCTAAAGATGATTATTCTTTTGACTTCTTTATCCCTCCATGCTATTAAAAAAAGCTTTTTAAGGAAACAAATTATTAAAAAAGATAAACAATATATACATAATATAATTTCTAGTTTATAAAATATATTATTATTAAAAACTAAATTATTATATACATAAATTGGATTTAATTTTAAACTGATCAAAATAAATCTGAATTAAATATAACTTAAACCTATTCACCAAAATCGACTATTATTCAATAACTTCAAACATTTAGATAGTATCAAAATTTAAACTCAACCTTCAATATCTCAAATATAACTCTAATAAGCATCTATAATGATCAAATATTAATAAAATAGTTTTAATTAATGTATTTTATATTAAAAAAATATCAAATTGTATCAGCACAACATGATACAGGTACCAAAAGTGTATTGTTTTGGTCATAATCGAAACTCTAGGGTTTGAAATTTTAAATCTTGTGCAAGATTACTAGAAAAATCTGTCAAGTTAATCTATTTGCATGGTAATTCAAAACTTCAAATTTCCATGAACTAAACAACATCTCAGGTATTAAGGCATGCTTTACTTGAAACTACCTCCTAACAGAAAGCATCCCCTCCATGGTTCTCAAATAAGTATCATTGTCAAATTTAACTTGTAAAACAATATTATCATTATCTAGCCTTTAGACAGAGCAATATCTTGAAGTGTGTGCAAGCAATAACCTGTATCACCAGCTTGCAGCTGAAGAGATTGAATGCAAGGAGTAACGCCCTCTAAAACATACATTCTGCTATTGTTATTTGGCCAAAATCTGAATTGAAAATGCCATTCTTTCCCCTTTGTATCTTGTATTGTTAATGGAACACCTTCCGGTTGAGAAATTGGAGGAAAATATGCCTACGCAGAAATTCCACAAAGAAAATGTAAAAAAAAAGGAAACATTAAAATAAACTGCACAAGTAAATATCTAGATAAACTGCACGAATCTGCCAAGAAAATAAACCAAACCAAACCAAAATAGACACATGATATGTGCAACTGTAACATTCTCAACTGATCCTCTTAGCATCAGAAAATGCAGAGCACTTATTTAAGAGAATCAGTTAAAAGTAAATATATATTTATGCAAATCAAGTAAATCTGAATATTACCTCTGCACAAGCTTTTGGAAGAACTAAGCGCCCAATACGACCTGCATCACTAGCACTCAAAACCTTCTCAAATAGTGGCACAATTGTAGAATTTGAACTTCACAGGTCAAAGATTAAGGAAAAAAAAGAAATATATTTTAACACAAGAAACATGCATTTAAAGACAACAATTCATGAAAGAAGGAATAAAATGATCATATAGTTAAGGATACTCTCCCGATATTTGTTGTAGCTCTTGGTCTGTGATTCTTGGCCAATAACGTGGAAGTAATTGGTTACGGCCCTCAGCAGGTGGCCTTGCAACTCGCATGTATGGAAGTGAGTTCTTAGATAAATCTGAGAATGTTTGACTACTCGTTCTAGGACACTTCACAACAAAGGAACGAGGCCTTTGCATTTGCTGAAAGGTAGCAGATGCTTTTCTTTCATCCTTTCCTTCAGATATCGAGCATGCCATGGGAAGGGAAAGAAATGACCTTTCTGTAATATTTAAAACTTCTCTATCGCCAATTTGGTTTGTATTTCCCAAGCTTATGCTAATACATCCTTGGGATAATGATTCACATAAAGAATTATCTGTCATTAAAGCTTTCTCATCCCTTGGAGAGATTTGGGAGGAGGCCAATGGACCTTGGTATCTGTTTGACAAACTTGAGATCACTACATCAGGTGAATGTTGCTCTGATTTGATTTGCGCAAATGATCTGATTCCACAATCACTATGTTCTAGATCCAGTTTACTCGTGCATTTCCCCTTTGAAAAAGTTCCACCATCAATTTTGAAATCAGCAGTATTAGCTGACATTTCACAAGCATGAGTTGTTACTGCTGAATCAGTATCTTCCTTAAAAGTCCTAGCTGAAAGAGCTAGTACCCTTTGATGGTTTTGAGACACAAAATTTTGAACTATTCCATTAGTCATCTGAAAGAAAAATATTCAGAATACTCCATGAAATGCTTCCTCAAGATATATGTTCATATAATACAAAATCAATTCGGAAGGTAACAGATGCCTCAAAACAAAAAGGGGAAATAGATGCATGTAAAATTTAATGATTTCCACAAATCATTAATTTGAAGCAGTGACCTGAATGACACTGGTATTGTTATTGTTTTTGTATCATTAAAAGTCCTATTTATCCACCACCACCACCAGCAGTTGTTGTATACTACTTTGTAGTACAGTTACGAGGTGGTTGTGCATTGTGTCATGCCAAATGAACCATTTAGTGGGGAGG
>JBBMJZ010406483.1:0-12803 GCA_037833815.1 Zingiber zerumbet
CTGATGAAGGGTCCAACCCGGTTGAGCTACTCCTTGGTCAAACCGCATTATAGAGTCTAGGTGGCTTTTCCATCGGCCTCGATTTTCTTCTTCATTGGTGGATCCCATTTGTCGCATGGTTGTGTGATGTGCACCAACCATGCGACAAATGGGATCCACCAATGAAGAAGAAGATCGAGGCCAATGGAAAAGCCACCTAGACTCTATAATGTGGTTTGACCAAGAAGCAGCTCAACCGGGTTGGACCCTTCATCAGTACAAAGGACCTATGGGTTGGACTCTACACAAAGGGACTTTCGATTCAAAGGTATGTAAGCATGATTTATTATTAAATAAATTTTATAATATCAAAATGCAGAATAGAGAATCAGTGAGGCAGGTCCACATGCGGATCTAAGATCTTCTCAACTATCTACACTCTATCGGGCAGCCAATCGAGAACTAGGAAGTAATCAAGTATGCACTCAAAACCTTTCTTTGGAATACCTTGTGGGCATCTATGATAGATGCATACAAGGTTTCTAAAGACCTTTCAATCAGATTAGACGAATTATTTTTTTGAATTTGAATTACATGAACAATTTATGCTTCTCCAACCAAGAAAGGTATCACTTTACTTGTAGGCAAAATGAAGACCAAGGAGCCAAACTCCTAGTCCCAAACCAAACCCAAATCTGAAGAGGAATCAGATTCAGAAGACGACGAAGAAATTGCCTCCATACTAGTCAACCTAGTTCAAAAAAATGCTCAAGAAAAAGAAAGGGTTCACCAAGCATAAAAACAAGAAAGTGATCCAATCAAAAGGTAAGCAATCGAGTATGAATTGAACCACAAAACCCAATTCGGAAGTGACTTGCTATGGGTGTATACAAAAAATACACTACAAACCAAAGTCTGAATTAAAAGGAGGTGAAAAGTAAAAAAAGAAGCAGGCACTAAAAGCAACGTGGTTCGAGTCATCTGAAGAGTCGAACAAAGAAGAACAAGCTCAAGTGAGCTTCCTGGCCTTAATAGCAAAGGAAAAATTGGTTAACTCTGATTCTAAGTCTAAACTTGAGTTCAAGTCTGAACCCAAATCTGAGTGAAGCTACAAATCCATATCCCATTCAGAAGGCTCAACCCCACTATAAGTTCTCCTTTAGTTGAAAAATTATATAATATGATATCATTCTTAACTTGTAAAATAGCCAAGTCTAATGTTTGGAACAAGTCACTCCAAAAAGAGGTTCAAATCCTTAAGGAAAAGACTAACCCAAGTTCTTGAATTGATCTAGTTCAAAATAGAACCTTAACTCAAGTCCAAAACCTTGAGGAAGAGAATTTCAATTTGAAAAGTCAAGTTTAAAAACTAAAAGGATCACTGGAAAAGTTCGCTTTGAGGTCTAAAAACTTAAACATGTTACTTGGATCTCAACGAGTTGTGTACAACCAATCTGGATACAAGGCTAAGACTCATTTTAAGTCATATATGTCATTAGTTATGAACTGTTAGAAATAAAGTCCAAGCAAATCAAGATTGGTTGATCAAATTGGACCAAATTAATTTTGGATTCCTAAGAAACAGATTCACTACTTGGATAGACCTTATCAAGGATTTGATTCAGGGGGAGTCAATAGAAAATTAATTTTTCCTGCTAGATAAAATCGGCAATTGTTTGATTTACTGTTTTATTTTGCATGTTTAGTTTACTTCTTACTTAACTTATAATGGTTAGATAAGGATTAGACTTAATCGATACTTGCCCAACCTAATACCAAGGTGGGGAGAGATGATAGTATGTTAGGAAAGCTTAGTCTAGGTAATCAAGTGGGCTAAGGAGTACCCTACTTGATTTTCTTAGCTAAGTGGAACTAACTGAAGCTACCTTACCACATCCTAAACTAATTAAACTAGGATTTTCAATAGATCAGTTAAGTGTTCAATTTCATGAATCGACTTTGTCTAAGAATGTTGTAGTTGCTCTTATACCCAAGAAGACCTCCATTTCTTGTCATGGCTTAGAAGCTTAAACTTGAAATGTGTACTTAATTAGTCGACGATTAAAGCTGAATCTAACTCAAGGTCAATTAATACTTAGAATTCAAATTAACTTAATTAAAGATAAAATTGGCAAACTGTCTTACACAACGACAGAGGACTAACATGTTTGGTAATTTAGAATTGGTGATATATTAAGTTAAATCAATAAACATTAGTTAATTAATTCGAATTTGAATTAACACTTTAATCCTAATTAATCCAAAATTAAATTAAAATGTAAAATTAATTTAATAATTTAATAAAACTAAACTTAATTAAATTTAAATTCATCTTAATTTTGGTTAACTTTAACATATTTACTTAATTTTAATTTAACTTAATTAAACAATTGCAATTTAAACTTAAACTTAAGTTCCAACTTGATCTAATAAGTTTAGAACTTAAACTTAATTATCAATTTAAACTTAATTTATAATTGACACCTAAATAATTAATTCTAATTTTAATTAAACCTTAATTCTAATTTTAATTAAACTATAATTCTAATTCTAATTTACCATAATTCTAATTTTAATTAAACCATAATTCTAATTTTAATTTAACTGAATTCTAATTTTAATTTTACCATTATTCTAGTTTAACTTAATCTAACTTAATTAAACTTAAATTATAATTTTCACTTAAGTTAATTTTAACTAAAATTTAATAAACAATTAAACTTAATTATAATTCTAACTTGAATAATTAAGCCTTAATTAACAAACTTAGATAATCCAAATCAAATAAATAATACTAATTTAAAGTCAAATTAATAATTCAAATTTAATTAAATAATCAAAGTCTTAATAAAAGTTTTTGATATATTTACTCAAAATAAATCTAATTAATCTAATTCAATCAATTCATCTAATTCAAAATTAATTAAAATAATTCTTAAGGTAAATCTATTTTGAAAAATTCAAATACTAAAAATGTGAAACCAAAATATTAATTTTGGAAAATAAGATTTACAAAGACTAATTCAAGTTTTAACGTTAAAAAATACTTAAAGTCAAAATACGATGAATGTTTGGACAGACTCACTTAACCCTACGTAGTATTTTTTTTAATTTCTCTCCTTTAGAGCAAGTATTAATAATTTTAATATATCTTTACATATTATAGTTTCATGCCTCTTTATTTTTTTTTCAAAAAATTTCTTTAAAAGATATTCTTTGAAAAGATTTCTAAAACTCTCTTCTATTACTTGTATATTCTTGTTTAAAAAAAATTCTAAATATTTTCGATTGGGTTACATTGGTTGAAAATATTCTCTAACTTCAAAACACTTTTTTAAATCTTCTTACTTGAAAATCATGTTTCAAAATTTTGCTTACTTGAAAATTGATGTTATTCAAACATTTTAAAATCCATTTGATAAACTCATTTTAAAAATTCTACTACTTAAATATTTTCAAAAATTCTCTTTGACTTGAAAATAATTTTAATATAAATCTCTTAACTTGAATTCGGTTTAAAAACATCTTTAAAAATCATGTTTTGTAAACTTTACCCAATTCCGTAACCAATATAAGGATGGATATATGCAACCCCAAGGAAAGCACCAATGTTAATACCCTTAATGATCATGGCGTTCCTAGTTACGGGCCCCCTTCCCTAAAAAAGAACTGTGTGATCAAATAGGGTATTAACATTGGTGCCTTACTTAAGGTTGTATAGTGCTTTTCCATCCTTGTACAGGTTAGGATTTTTTTTTTCACCCAAAGGGCAACAATACATTTTTTAGCATGCATGGGATATGTAAACAAGAAACAAAAGATTTTTATTCTAATATAATTGTTCGAGTTCTTGGAATATATTTCGGTAAAAAGTAATATGTTGATCATAGATGTTCTACATGGCTCTCGTCCCACATAACTCGTCCCACAACCATCTATAAATAAATAAATCACCACATAGAAAGGTAGAGCTTTTGGAATATATTAGAACAATACGTTGTGGAATTGAATTTTGTTATTTATGGTTAGAATAATTAGTTTGAGATGTTTTATATAAGAAATTTATAAATATTTTGTATAAATATTATGATTGTGATGCTAGTGGTAAATATTTTTCTGGTTTGTTATAAATATTGTAAATGGAAGTATAAGTTCAATAACAAGCAAGGTTGGATTGAGCGTACATGTTAAATAAACAGATACGGATATAATAAATTTATATTACAAATTTAGAAACCGACGCAGCAATAAGAGTGGACCCATGTTTTTAAAAGTGATATCTAATTTAAAGATGAAATAATAAATTTTTATCACTAATTTAATGATCAATATAATAAAAATAATGATTCTCGGACAGTACTATAATAATTGAAATATAAGATGTTATCATATAAAAATTTTAGAGTTGAAACTCAATGTATCCGAATATATCTTCTTTATAACTTGATCACATGTACTAATGGCTAGTAGTCATCCATGATTTACCTCTTCCATGTTAACAACGAGAGTGTTGGAGATAAGTGAATCGTTTTTTACCATGTGATATATCAAAAATAATATCTAACTTAGAGACATATTTAAAGATCGATCTATCAAAAATAATACGCGGTCACTAATAGCTGGTCAAACTGAGTTTAATTCGATTGTTAATTTAGATACCAATTTATTATATGCAATCACTAATATTTAACAGTCAGATCAATAATATTTAACACTCAAAAAAAAATAAAATTAGAGATTCTTTCAGTCACTAAATACTACATATCATGTAGTGTGTTAGGACAAATGTCCTCGAATTTGATGAAATTATGACCCTAATGTATTTCTTAATTGATTAGTTGACATTAAATATTATTTTGAGTAATATGCTTTTACCTTCAGTATGATTTACCAAATTGACAATCACTGGATTGCTAAAATTTATTAGTATGTGTCCAAAATAAACCAGAACCTATTATGATGAACAAGAACCAGCTAAAATTTTATCGACATGAAATGAAAAAAAAAAATTGATGAAAAAAATATGTTCCACCAAACTTTAATAGATTGTCCAAATCATTGACAAAGAAATGCATTTAGCATTTGTTATATTTCAATCTTAGACATGCAAAATCTAGTGAATATCCCAGAAGTATTTAAGAGAAGGTAGAGCCCACTTATTACATCAAAGTTTTTAACTTTCTTTGAGCAAGCCAAAAACATTTGATGCATCTACAGTACAAGTTCAAACGGATCACAAAGTACAGCCGCCACATATCTATGTCTACAGGGCAATAAACAACATAAGCGATAAATTCACTTAAGAGCTTTAACCATTACTTCTGAACAGTCAATCAGCGAATAGTGAAACATTATCTTGATTGTCATCACAAAGACGGGCTGATCCTCCAATCATGTTTTTTGCGCCTGCCCCGATGATGAGCCTTCTGCTCTGCAAAATTGTTCTCACCAACGATGTCCATCTGATCGGTATCTGAAAGTAGATGCCATCATTGACCAAACCCCTCAAACACATTAGGAATAACAAGATAAAACAGATTATCAGATCAGTGTTCTCTAGTGATAACAGTAAACATACAGGGCTTAATTGATAAGCTGGTAAAATAATTAGATGAATTTTTACGAGGCAAGAACATAGAGATTAGTTTTCTCCCAGGGAAACATACATGCAGGAGCAGACATATCTGAACGTGTGCCAGAATATAAACTAAGACTTGCTTCCTCTTCTATGATAGTTGGCACCACAAGATTTTCGGCTTCTGATTTTGTTTTCTTAGGATGGCTCATAGGACTAGGTTATCATCTGTACG
This sequence comes from Zingiber zerumbet, assembly GCA_037833815.1. Lineage (NCBI taxonomy): Eukaryota > Viridiplantae > Streptophyta > Magnoliopsida > Zingiberales > Zingiberaceae > Zingiber > Zingiber zerumbet. The sequence goes on from JBBMJZ010406483.1 coordinate 5,790, forward strand.
TATAACAACAGTAGTTGCCTTCACAACTGAGGCATACTGATATGCAAAGAGTGAGCCAAGTGGTCACCCACAAGTTCTCAAATTAGAGCAAAATAGCAAAGAGTTCTCAAATTATTGCAGGCTAGCATAGAGAAAGTAGTATGAATCTTAAATGTTGAACATAAAAATGAACTGGGTACTGTTAACATGAAAACATTATACAAAGATAAAAAAAATGAAGATATAATTATAACAGTAAAGTCAATTTAATAAAAGAGATATTAGTTCGTACAAGTAATTTTGACCCTTAGGATTAAGTGATCAAATCAAAGGAAATTTAGGTGAGTAAAAGAAAACATTAACTATATAATTTTGGAAAATAGTTATATTTGGAGAACGGTTTCTGCAGAAAAAGTTTTACTGCTGCAGATATGCAGAAGTGCTCCAAATTCTCCACAAGAAGATGACAGGCTTTACAATGAAGGATACATTGAGGCTTGTTCACCTTGGAAGGATGAACTTGGACCTGTGCAACAATCACGGATGCAGGTTCTAAGCAGAATCTCTCCATACTTGAGGAATGGCAAATTAGAAAAATCAGAATTGAGGAGCTGATAAAGTTACTAGAAATGTTGTCCATGTTGCCGGCCTAACAGTCACAAATTAATAGTCAATATTGAAGGTAAGAAATAAATTCCATTTTAAAGAACAAATAAGAAACTTTATATTTTATTTTAATAGGATAAATTATTTTAGAATTAGTCAAGTAATTAGGGGATAGGACTGCTTATTTCTTTATGTGAGATTATTTATCCAGTGCTACATTAATTTGGTTTTGAAGCAGAATTCTCGATTTGGTGTTTGACACTTCCTCCTATGATTCTTGTCCTTTTTATATTTTCAAACCCCCATCCATTGTTACCCTCCACAAGGCCTCACCACCACACATCACATCCATGAAATTGCCATGGCCTCACCATCTAGACTATGGCATCCCAACCTACTCTCATTTCCGACCCCTTTTAGCAAAGATCACCCAAACAAACTTGGGCAAAAGTCAAAAGGGAGGCCTTGTTTTTTTGAAATCATCAAAATGACAACCCTATTTTGATTTTTTATCAAAAAGGTGGCCCACCTCATGTACAATTACCCAACTACCCTCCAGTAGCAACTTATTCCTATTATTATCTCTCTCCTATTTTTTTCTCATCTAAATCGGGGCATTGTAGCATTTACAAACCCATAGCTGAAACAACATGAAAAAAAAATTTTAAGACATCATTCAAAACCTCCGAAAAGGATTTAAACGACCTTTTTTGAGAAACCTAATCGTTATAGGTTCCACCCGTAATCAGTTGTAGATCTCTGAAAGAACTTTGATTTGATAGATTGTGCATCTTGTGGTTCAACCTGAGTCAAATCTCTCATAGTTTAGAGTTTAACATTCATGTTATTCCTAACTCATTGAAAAGAATGCCTAAGTTAAAGATGCTTACAACTATCCTAGAGTTTGGATTTTAATAGGGAAGAATGTTACAGTCTAAACATAAAAAGTTTTTGAAAAAAGTTTCATATACAAGGTTTAGATTTTTCAAGTTCTTAAAATGTCACAAGCTTTAATTTTGAAGAAGTCAAGACAAAATAGGGAAAGTTTAAATTTTATTTTAGTATACAACAACAACCAAGTCTTATCCCACTAGGTGGGGTCGGCTTAAATGGAATCCTAACTCCTTTAGAAATTAATTATTTGTTCATTAAGTAATTAGAAAATATATTATTTGTCATCTAATTTTAGGAAATAGGTCAATGTTATCAAAAAGAATCCTAACTCCTTTTGTTATTGTATCTTGAATTTAATAATTTTCCACTTTGTGAGTTTTCACTGTGTGACCTTTTATTTCTCTATGTGAGATTATTTACCTCTCATGCTAAATCTCTGATTTTAAATGAACATGAACCTTTTGTGAGTCTACATCAGAAAACTTGGATTCTTCATAAGAAACTTAGAGGTCAAAACTAAGATAAATGAAAACAACTAATAGTTGTTTTTTAACCATCCAGATAGTCCTTTTTCATGATCTCATAAATAACCTAGCATTGTTCTCAAAGACAAGTCCACATGCCAATAAACACATATACTATAAGTTACTCCTGAACAAACAGTTTGCATAAAGTTTAGAAATTTTAATCATAGTTTGCACCGAATGGTAGAAACTAAAATTTAAAAACCAGTTCAAGGTAAAGTACAGTATGGCAAAGTTATAGCCATATATTCAGGCTACACTGTTACAATCTTTATCCTGAATGTAGAGTCCATTGAGCTGAGCAAAATTTTAAAATATTCCAATTTTGCACGCATATGAGCAGCAATGTCTAAGAAGCCTACAGAAATAATTTACCCAAGGACACATGACAGCAATGTCTAACAAGTCTGAGGTAATCAAAAACAAGGATTGAGATTACATAGTATTTCAGTGGGCACACATGAAACCTGATTCATCGGTTGACCAAAAGCAGCATTTCTCCAGATGGGTGTTGTAGCTAATAGAAGCTCATGGTGCCAGGTCACAAGGGGGACCACATCAAAGTGCGCCAAGCATTGTGCAATTCCATGCTTCTAGAGAAGAAGCTAGCAAAAGGGTGGTCGCCAAGTCGTTAGGATGGGCCAACACTGGAAGTTGTGTTGCAGATTTGTGTCACGGAAGAGAAATTAGGAGAAAATGGATGAAAGGTTGCAAAAATTAGGTGGTAATCCCCCAGGTCTGCATTGAATAAGGGCTCACAGTAGGGAGCGTGACTGCTAAACCTCCATCCATGCATTAAGTAGTAATCTTACATTTTCTTTCAAAAATATTTAATAGCCTCCATTTACTTTTTCTTTTTATTAGATCTTTGAAGATAGTGAATGTTGTTTAATTAATAACAGGTTTTCAAATAATTTCTGATAATTGAAAATTTATATATATATATATATATATTTATTTATTTTAAATTAATTTATTGGTATGTTTGGGTTAGGGAAATAAGGTTTTAGTTTTTTTAGCAATACTTATAAGTTATCATTTACTATATTTTGATTACAAAAGTATAAACTTATTAATGATACTATTAATTATGTTATAAAATTTACTAAATAACTTACATATGATATATTAATTAACAAATTTATTACATGCATCCACTATGTAGATTAGTTTTGATATAAAAAAAATAGTCCGATGCACGAAGCTCCCGCCAATACGGCATAATAATTATATTAAATATTAATTAACGTTATAAACTAACATCAACTAAAATTTTTAATATCAATATTTTATATCTTTATAAAAACGAGAGCAGCTCAATGCATGAAGTTTCCATCAATGTAGGATCCTAGGGAAGGGTTTATTATACGTAGTCTTATCTGCATTGGAAGAGGTTGTTTCTGCGACTCAAACCCCTCTCCACCATATCACATAACAACAATTTGCCTATTGCGTCAAGGCTCCTCTTCTATTTTATATCTTTATAAGCTACTATTATAAATCTTAATTTATAGCTAAATTGAAGTTACCTATGACATTAGTTGAAATATTTATAGGTTGATCTCACTCGGATCACTAATTTGGGTATTAATAAAGCCTCTAGCTTAAAAAACATTGGGAGAATACTATCACTAGAAAGGTATGCCATTAGTTTAAACTTTTGTCATACCTTTTCACTTTTCTTTTTAAAAATTTCAATTCAATTTGACTATCATGTTGAAATAAACCAAACAAAAGGGAATCTACGAGAAACTTCAAATAGATTCATTGCTCCAACCCAAAATACGATTAATCAAACATGGGCTACATGAGCTCCATGTAGTTTACTAGACAAATTAATAAGTCTAGCATTCCCAACCCACCAAGCGAAGCCTATGGTTTCTTTGTCACGACCAACTAAGCTAAAGTTCCATTAAAGAGAATTTTCACATGCTAGAACCTCCTCAAGGAATATAAGGTTTTCATGAGGTTGATCCCGAGAAGTAAACTTTCTTAAAAATGTAAATCCAATGTGGCACATGCCTACTTATTTGGCATAAGTAGGCATGTGTCAAATTGTAATGAGTATCAACATACTTACACAGACCGTTATCATTTGGGAAGTATAGAAGTACACTTGTCAGGGCCAAGAGTTTTAACTAGCATGGAGTAGAATACCAATCATTTTTTACGCAATTATCATAAATATTGGGCAGTTACTTCATCAAATGTGATAAACTAACAAAAAATGGGAACTCCAATAACGATATGGATGATCAAACTATGATAGAGATTAAAGAAGATAGAGATTAGAGAGGAACAAAATTAGTTTACTGCTAATGTTGGTGTGTCATTAGCATGTAAAGTTAAAGCCATAACCATCCTTAACTAAGGATAACATTAATTTTTATAAGAGAAATGATATTTTTCCAGCCAAGAGTAACCAAAGCATCACATTTCCAAAGCCTTTTCTTTGTTAACTATTACAAAATGTGCAAAATAATAATCTTTTTTCCTTAATCTACTAATTGAAGGAAATAATTATTGTATGACTAGCCAATGCTTCATAAATGCCAAGTATCAATCATAAACCACATTCATGAATTTCAAGACAAATCAAAGTATCAATTATCAAATCTGTTGCACTTAAGCTTTGTGCCTATCACAAGAAAGCAGCAACAACAACCACGCCTTATCACTTGGTGAGATCAGCTATATGGATCCTTTTATGCTATTAAATTCTATCCCCTACTATATTATTATCAATACTTAAATAATTTTTATTTTGTTTGATTATTGTTAACCATATATTTTTTGGTCACAAGTGAGCATTTAGAATTTTAGATAAAACAAACATAAGAAATACTATTGAAAAATCAAAACATAACTTATTGCAAACACAATTGAACTTCAAATGCTAGCATGCAATAGATATAGAAGTAGGGGAACCAAACATTTTCTCATGTTTCCAGAAAAATTCAATTGATTCATTAACAGATGTTTAATTTGCACAATTTCAGATTGACAATGCATTCTCACGAACTGAATGTTAAGCCCAGATGATGCCCAAGTGTTAAAACACAAATAAATGATGGGATGTAGAGTGAAACTGGAAATTTTAGCTCATTAAGAATGAACTTTAGATGATGAAAAAGAGAAAAAAAAATGTCTGCATCAGTTATTGCTTCTGAAAGATAAAAATGATTCTTTCCTACTTTAATTACTAAATTATACTCGAGCAAGTATATGTTCAAGTAACTAAAAGGTAGAAATCTGTTATGGTGATTTATACCTCCAATTTCTTCACCCCAGAAGAGATGCCTGCAGTCATCTTCATCCTCCTCAAGCTCGTCATCGTATCCAAGCTCACCGTCACCCCTGTACCCAGGCTCACTTCCGTAACCAGATTCATTGCATTGTGATTCTAGTAGCGTTGCATTTCCAACACCTTGGAATCCAATGGTTCCCGAACTCTCCCTTTCCGACCCTCCTCCCCCTCCGGAGGTGACCTCCCTCTTAGTCACCCGGGCTGCCTCGCTGACATCGGATCCCCAACTGCCGTCCCCCATCACAAACAGCTCCCCGCTAGAATCCGTGCCACCCGCCGCTAACGGGAAGTCGGAGCAAGTGGCGTATGCGGCGGAGACGCCGCCACGAGGGCGAGTCCCGCTGCGGTCGGAGCTCCGACCCGACACGGACAGGGAACCCCGGCGCCTGCGTTTACGCGGGAACCAACGGAAGCCCTCCTCCCGCATGGTCGGCGGTGGGTCGTCGAGCAGAGTGAGGCGCGACAGATCGAGGGCGGCGGGGGGTCCCGATGCGGAAGCAGGGGTGGTAGATCGGTCGGAACGGCAGGGCTTCTTGGCGGGAAAGGGGTGCTTGGAGGGATCGGCAGCAGAAGCTAGGGTTTGGAGTTGGAAGGGCTGCCAAGCGTGGAGCTGGAACGTGCAGGAGTCGATGGCGTGCCGGGAGTTCGCGCCTCGGGGGGTCATCGCTGGAACAAATCACGAACGCTTTCCCATTCCAGGCTAAATTTGGAGAATAATCAGGGATTCGCGTCCGATCGAATCAACGAAATTGAATTGAGTTGCCCCGGGTGCACGGGTTTTCTAGACATTGAAAATATATATTTTTTAAATAGGCGGTTGACCAACACTGAATTGTTGGACCGTACTTGTCACGGGGGCGCTTTTTATTTACGACTTCTTACAGCGAACATATTTTCTTATTTATCTAAAAGAATATTCTAATTTTAGAAATATAACATAAAAAAATAATAATGTTATTCTTTTTGTATATCTTTCAACAACCTCTTAAATCGCCTCTCTCTCATCATTTTTAAATATATCTTTTTTTTATAATAAAAAAGGGTTTAACATTTTCCATATAAAGCCTACGGTTGAACCTAATATGATCTTATATTAAGCTCACGATGAACATGATATTTTTCCATATCAACATTACTCTGTGTCTGATATTTTCTCACATCAGATCCAACGTGAGTTTGATATGATATAATATCAGGCCTAGTGTGGGTCTGATATTTTCTCACATCAGGTCCAATGTGAACCAAATATTTTTTTATATTACGGCCACCAGGTGATACATTGGAAAATGGCATATGGAGAGAGGGGATTTATGAGGTTAGTAGAAAGGGTGGGAAGGAAATAAAACTATAAAAGGAGCATTAAAAAAATATATTATAATTTTAAAACTATAAAAGGAACATTAAAAAAAAATAGTATTATTCTCTTTCTATCTCTTCCATCAACCTCTTAAATTCCCCATCTCTCTCGTCATTTTCCAATGCATCATCTTTCTCCAAAATTAAAAAGGGTCTGATATTTTCCCATATCAGGTCCACTGTTGGGTCTAATATGATCTCATATCAGGCTCACGGTGGACCTGATATGTAGCGCCCGAAAATTCTCAAATCATTTTTAGAAATATTCTACTATTTTTCTGGAATTTTAGAATATTTTTACGGAATTTTCCGATTAGCGTAAGTAGCAAAAAGAATTAGAACGGTAAA
>JBBMJZ010406496.1:0-12802 GCA_037833815.1 Zingiber zerumbet
TATGATTTTGTGAGATGAGTTAGATTGAAATTCAGGGTTTGGTTTAACTTTGTGTTAGATTTAAGTTTAGCTTTGAGTTTGTTCTTTGGATAAACTTCTAAGCTGCGGTGAGTCACTTAGACAGCATTAGAGTAACTATGCTTTCAAAATTTTCCAAATAGTCCTAGTAACTGAACCTAATACAAAACTCTGGTCTAACCCGTTAGAATTAGTAAGGGGGTAGCTTCAGTTAGTTCAATTAAGCCAAAATACACTAGGTCGAAACCATATCTTCCTAGACATGTACAGACAGAGTTTCCTTGACCTACTATCATCCAAAACTTCACCAGTACCGTTTATCAAGTTAAACTTTTGTCCCTTTAGACTAGTCCTAATTATCCACCTGGGCAAGTTATTGATTTTGGAAGTGTCAACTAGTTTGGAGCCTCCCCTAAATTAATGGACTTGGGTTTTAGGTTTTGAGTTTGTGTCGATTTGCTTTATAGTTACAATAGACTTGGTTATAGTTTGAATTTAGATTAATTTTGTTTTTATTTAATTTAGGCTTAGTTATTGCTTTGGTTGACTTTCCTGAATTTAGCTTAGAGGGTTTAATTTTTGAGATTAAGGTTGATTTATTTGGTTTTAGATAATGTATTTTATTTTTAGGTACGTAGTATTGATTGATTCTTACTTGCTTGGTTAGACACGCTTTCGGAACCCAGACTTTGGTTTGATTTTCATGTTGATTGGCTGAAGATATAAAGGTTTTGTTAGTTGAGCTGGACTTGTATCCGAGTCCGGACTTTTTGTACACAGCTCTTTGTGATCCAAGTATCATATCAAGATACTTAGATCTAGTTGTAAATTTTTCTAGTAGTGGTTTTAATTCAAGTATTTCGCTTTTCAATTTGGAATTGTCCTCCTCAAGTTTTGCAACTTGAGTTGGGATTTCAGCTAGAATCTGTTGAATTTATTTTTAGTTGTTCATTGAGTGTTTTATTTTCTTTGCTTTGTTTGTTTAATTTGATCTTCAGATATAGTTAATTTCCTATGTAAACATGTAATTATTTTAAAAAACTTTTTTGCTTAAAATAAATTATACCTCATCGGAACCTTCAGAAACGAGTGCGGATTTGTGGCATGATTCTGGTTCGGACCCTTCTTCTGATTCACTTTCCAATTCTGATCCGTATGCCATCAGCGCGAGATAGTTGGTGTGCTCTAATTTGTTCCTCTGAGGACGATTCATCCTAAGCTGCCTTAAGGGCTTTATTCTTCTTGAGATTTGGGTAGTCGTTCTTGTAATGTCTCCTTTTGTTGTATCCAAAGCACGTGATGTTTGTCTTCTTGTTGTTGGAATTGGAAGTGGACTTGATCTTCTGCAGGTCCTTTTTGGTAAAATTCTTCTTTATCCAGGTGAACATCTTTCTTATTAGGTTCACTAGGTATTCTTCATCATCTGAGTTTGGGTCAGGCTCATTTTCAGGCTCTGGTTTAGATTTGGATTTTTCTTTTGATGTTCTTACAACAAGAGCAATACCTTTCTCGGATTTGACGTTAGTCTGTTCGTGCAACTTTAATTCACAAAAGAGTTCATCAAATTTTAATTTGGATAGATTCCTCGAGATTTTGTAGGCATTTACGATGGATGCCCACAATGCATTTCGAGGCAATACGTTTAGAGCATAACTTATCAGATCTCGGTTCTCCGTCTGATGGCCGATTGTGATAAAGCCCGTTGAGGATGTCTTTTATCCTTGCATACAACTGACTGCGGATTCTCAGGAGTAAATGTCTATTTTCAAGCATAACTTTTGGATTTCCAACATATCAGGAAATGTGAATAAAATTAATATTTGACATCACCTCTGGTTTAATTCCTTTTTTGTTCACGTCTCAAGATTGCTGATTGAGGCATGCAATCTTTTATATGTTGTAATAATAGAGGCTTTTACAATGGCTTTTGTATAAATGCATGTTTATTTTATGACTAAGTCTTAGGCCATTCTAAGCTAATATAAAGGGATATGGATCCATCCGAATGGCTTGGAAATGATCTAGCCATCTGAAAATCTCTGATATCTTCCTCTTCAACGTAGCAACATCTTCAAGCTGCAGCGACACAACCACCGAGCTATTGCAAGAAAACTAAATTGGCAACCCTAATGAAAAAATTGGGCTTTGGTGAGGGTGCCTATGGACCTCACCCCTGTCTTCTCTGTTGGTGCCTAAAGCAACACCTTGTACCAACATACATGCACAGTTGGCACTGGAACTATCTAAATCCTGGTACAGCAAGGGACTTTGAACCTTGTTTTAAGCTTTCTATTGCCAACAGGCAAACCATTTAATTTATGATCTAAAAACCAAAATATTAACTAATCAAATATTTTAATGCATTTTGATTGAAAGGTCTGTTTTGTCCTTGATAGGTCGCATTAAGATGCCGACCTCACCTAGTGGGATAAGACTTGGTTGTTGTATAGGTCGAGGTAAGATGCATCAGCAATTATGTGATCCAAGAACTATTAACTATTGTATGCTTGATATGAATGTTCATTTTGAGTATGTTTGTTTGACAAAAGTAGATGACTAAACGTAAGACTAGGAGAACACTCAACGTAGACGTTATAACTTTGTAATCATAAGAATAAAAATTTGAGACACCAAAGTTCTGAAGCCTTATACTGGTTTTTGTCTTGTTGCGTTGGATGTTTAGTCACCATTGGATTCAGTAGGTCAATATCACTAGTCATCCAAAGTGCAATTACACCTCTACTTGTAATGGCATTTCCATATTTTTCTTTACTTGGAATCCATTTGTTTGTTTCATCTTGGGTTTGCTAAATTTCTTGTTAAGGTATTTCCTAATTGATAACACTAATCAATAAGACATACTTGACCATTGAATTGTTATCGTACAAACTTGTTCTAATTGTTCAAGTTGGTGAATGTCCAGAGTGACACATTTGATTGTTCTCTTACACATTTTTCATAATAAACACTTGGTTTTTGTGTGTGTTTTCTTTCTTTTTCATACCTAATTGTTCTATGTTTCACTAGGTTCTGTATTTTATTGTTTCAATCAAGCAAGCAATTTTGTCGAACAATCCAATTATAAATGCACGTCTTCTTTTTCTCTAGCTTTACTTTTTCTCTACCATTGACTCATTAACTTGGACCTGTTTTATTGTCTAATTTCTCAGAGATTTGGCGTCAAACAGAAGGAGAAGATAGCATCATTCAAGACTGCAGTCGATGTTCTCACACTTTCTGCAACACCTATTCCACGCACTCTTTACTTGGCATTAACTGGATTCCGTGATGCTAGGTAACTGGATTCCGTGATGCTAGGTAGTAGATATTGCAAATAGTGAAGTATGTGTATGCTTATTAACATGGTAATTTTGCTATATATACTTTAAGAAAAATTGGGCATCCAGCTGTATCTTGAAAACCTTTGTATAGATTTTAGACTAACCCACCCAATTTCGTTGCAATAATTGGTTATGTGATCAGATTCCACCTCTCTCCATGTGGGCATGCCATCACTGTAAAGAATTGCATGTTTCTCTTTGGGATTTCCTCCTATTGTTGGAAATCTTAACATAATGAGATCAAATATTAAAATTCAACAATAAAACCAAGTGCTGAAGAATAGTTATCAGCTAAAATAAACATTAAGAAACATGCATGCGGTGCTAAATATAAATATACCAGATTTTATAGATTTTGTATCGATATAGTTGAAGGCAAATTGTATAGAAAGAGACTTTACAATGTTTTAACAGTAGCTTTCGTATTGGCCTATTATTACTAGATATTGAAATTATATCTGAATTTAATAGTTATATTTTTGCGTTGAGGTAGCAACTTGGTTTCATTCTTGCATTATCATGGCTGCCTAGTCTCAACCTTGATATACTTCCAAATTTTGGTCGAGACAACTGAATTCTGAAATATTTAATAACATTTAGTGTTATTCATAACCTCAGCATTGTCAAAAGTAGTGTGGGGCAGGAAAAGCCTAAATTAGCGATCAATTATGTAGAATTAATTTGATAAGTATATCCATTTTACCCTTTCTGCAGTCTTTTGTCTAACATCTAGTGCCATCAGGCTTAGAATCATGGTTAATAAAGTTTGTGATTCATCAATTATGACATGGCGAACTTTTTAGCAATTAGGAATTTATTGTTGAGATTGTCTAAATATCATTTTTCACTGTCATTATGTCAGACACATTTATTATTATATTTTAGTAAAAGTTAGTAAAAAGGGTTTTGCAGAGTATCAGAAGGATAGAGATTTTTCAACCTTTTCTTGGTTTCTAAGATGACTAACTTGTATGATTGTTTAATTTTTGGCATTCAATTGATTGATCATTTTTCCATTGCAGTTTAATATCAACACCGCCTCCTGAAAGAGTTCGTATAAAGACTCAACTATCATCTTTTAGTAAAGAAAAGATTTTATCAGCCATAAAGTTTGAGCTAGATCGGGGTGGTCAAGTTTTCTATGTTCTTCCACGAATCAAAGGTTGCCTCTTTACTTCTATTTGTTTAACAGTGACATGAAGCCCTCTTTCATTTGCTTGCACAATAATCCAAATTTCATCAACACTCATGCAATATGTATTGAGATTAATTAAAATAAAAATGAGAAATTCCAAACCCTCAAAATTGATTTTTTTTTATTTGCATTTGTTATATGAGATGCAATTTGAATAATATGATAAATTCTAGTGAATAGTTAAGATGGATGAACATGAGATTTTTGTGAATAAACTTATGGATATCCTAGATATACTACAAGAATGAGAAATTGGTATAGATATCATTAATAGAATTATATTTTAACTTGCGTGCTGCAAAGGTTGTTAAAATTATAGTATTTTTATTCTTGTGAAATTAAAAAAAACTAACTTTTCAATTTAATTTGTCAATTTTTTGAAAGGTATATTGAGATCAATTAGAAAATTAATGACATACTTGTTAGTTTATTGATAAAATTTATTTAAAAAATATTTACTATGAGCAAAACCTTACAAGTAAATGATTGTGATCCTGGTAAGGTCGAACAAACACAAATTACAAATTTATAAACTCAAATAAAAAATTATTTGGGATTTGACAAATGAACTGAAAAAATTCAAAGTAAAACTATGTTTGTTTAGGATGGGAAATTGTAATTGTCAAATAATAACAAAATAGCGGTGTTACTTTGGAATTTGTATACTATTTGTCTGACCGTCTTTATTCTTCTTCCTAAAGTTGCTGTTAAAGTTTTCCTTTTTGCTTTCATAAGTTTAAGGATTTGTGGTGTTTGCATTCTCAGAGTTAAAGTTCCTTGATTTGAGAAGATTAAATTTCAATACAATTCATAATTTTGTTTCTTAGTAGATTACACTAAATGCATTTCATTTTGGCATTTTGAATTATTTTTCAAAAATTTATATGACTTACAATTGAGTGTCTCTCTAATTTCTAAACAAACTCCAAAAGTTGAAGCCGTTTTCTAGTTGGATATCACTAGGATGGTTTCTTGCTTAGAATGGAAAGAAAGAACTTAGGACGAGCTAAAGGCCATAGCTAGATGGTGAAGGCATCATTATGATGGTTACTTGTACATATGTTTTCTATGCTTTAATTAGGGCTGTAAGGAAGCCAAACTAAGCCAAGCTTTGGGGTATCCAAGCTTATTTGATAAGGTAACCGAGCCGAGCCAAGCCGAGCCTAAAATGAACCAAGCCGTTCAAATGATTATTAAAGCATGGTTTTGGTTTATTTTTTATAAGCTTTAGCTTGGTTCAGGCTTTGCTTGAGTTTGGTTCAGGCTTGTCTTGAGTTTGGTTTGTTTAGATGTTATCAAGCTCTCAATTTAAACTTGTTTGATTGTTTGAAACTTTATTTATTTGATTGATTATTGAACTTGACAATTCAAACATGTTTGTTTATTTAGCATGTTGATAAGAGTTTTATTAATGAACATGGTTCGTGAACATTGTTAGTGACATTAACGAGCTGAACACATGTGTTCAAACTTGTTTGTTTAGTTTAACGAGTTGTTCAAACTTGTTTATTTAATTGATCTTGTGTGTATTGAGCATGCATAAACAAGCACTTACCAAGCCGAACATCAAGCTTGTTCATGAACGTTTAATTCTATTTATAGCCCTATTTTCAATTATCAAAATGCATTTCCACTTTTTTTTATATCTAAAATAAAGCCAAGTACGGATGCGTCAAAGTTCTCCTAGATACATGACCAATTGATCATGCATAATCCAAGTTTATTTTCCAAAAAAACATTTAATCAATTGAAGTAGCACCTTGAGGCCATTAGGTTGAATACATCTATAACAACAAGCTGAGATTCTACAGTATGTAAGGTGTAAAGACCTACTTGTAATATTCCTTATTCATAGAGTTATCATGGAATAATTGCCTTCAAATCTTCCTAAATGACTAAGACAGTATTTATAAAGGGTATATCTGGCGTAATAGCTAGGGGTCGATTCTCAGGAATTGACGACCGGGGGTTTACCTCGCCATGTGCCTATGGCCTGTGTACCTGCATGAACCTCCCTCCATATCCGTGAGGCCGACATTAGGAGGGCCGCTAAGGTAGCGGATCTACCTTTTTGTATATAATTATATAAAATTTTCCCATTCGTTGAAGTACATTTAGGTGTAGATACAATATATGATAAAATGAAAGAAAATAGGTTGAGATGGTTTGGACATGCTTAAAAATGATCAATATTCTATAGTATATTGGCTAAATTGATCAGCGTGGCAGGTGTAGGAGGTAAAGAAAATATCTTCCTAGGTTGAGGATTTCATTTTTTTGGCCTGAACGATATGATGGTGTCAAAGCCATTGTTATGTTCGATGTGCTAGCATGTGGTGTCCGAGGCATTGAGGATGAAGGAATTGGGGAGAAGGAAGAGAAGTGAAAGGAGATCATAAGGTGGAAAAGGGGAAAAGAGAAAGAAATTATATATTTAAAATAAAATTCCTTATTGTGCCTTACCTTGTTGCACAAGTCCCACCTTAGAAGTCTTGTCAAGCCTCGTGCTTGTAGAAACTTTGCCCTCACAGACGCTTGTATCAATAAAGCCTTGCTCTTGTTATCACTTGTGGAAGCTCTATCATGTTACTCTTGGAAGCCTGACCCTTGGTCACTTGCATTGTCTTTGTGGGTTGCTAGCAGAAACATTATTGTGAAATCTTGACCCTCGATTTGTATTAAGGTTCTCAAACTTTGTGTGCCACTCAGTGGGGCTACTTTATGTGCCGCTTAGTGGGGCAAATAATACGTTTTGTCATTTATTAGCATAATTGATTGACACGAAAGAAATATAATTTAAATTTAAAATTAAAGATTATAAAACATTTTAATTATAAAACTTGAGACAATCGAAGTAATCATAAAATAAACAAATATGTGCTAATAATTTAATTAATTATAATTAAACAATTAATTATAACTAACAATTAATTAAATTACTTAAGTAAAATTAATTATGTTATTATTAACATTCAATTAAATACATATCAAAATCATATCGAAACTGCATGACCGGTACCGAAAACATATCATTATGGTCAAAGACCAAAACCCAAGGTTTTAAATCTGGTATACAATATGTTTTAACTAGTTTGAATTAGGGTTTAGAACCAAATTGTAAATAGAATAAAACTCAATTGAAAGTGGTAAATATAAAAGAACAATAATTGTAATATATATCAATGCAGTGGAGACTACCTAAGTAAATAACTCTAATAATTTTCGCACTTCAATAATTATGAGATATGACTTGTCTTAAAAACTTGGCCAGCAATGGATAATGTGATTTTTTTACCCAAGCAAGGATAATATTGATACTAATTAACTTTGTATCATTAGCTTAAACATTATGAACTCTGAAGCTTTTTGCTGGCTTTCACTTTGCAACCAAACTTTTCTTTGACACCTTGTGAGTGTATGGGATTTTAGATATTCATAAGTGTTGCATGATTGAGAAAGATGGAAGGATGTACTAGAGGGGAGAGTTAAATTTTGCTTGTTTTCAACCAAAATCGATTTGATTATTTGTTTTATGTATCATTGCTTCATTACCACTAGATGAATGTTAGACATGGTTTTATGACATCAGCGATAAGAAGGCTAGTATCATGCTATTAAGATGGCAACTTCTTGATAATATTGATACAAGTGATCTTTGTATGAAATTGAACCTTATCTGCTTACAATAGTCTCAGTCTTAATGGGTTAGACTAATCTTAATTTAATATATCAATTTAATCCAATTTCATTTGGAGCTACAACTAAACTGAAATGTCTTAAAATGGTTAGATTGGGTCTTTAAAACAAATCACGGAATGAAATGTCGTTTCGTGCCATCCGGCAAGGACGATTTTACCTTTCCGCCGGGCTGGCGAAACCGGCACCAGAGGCGTCCTTGTCTCGAGACACGTCGTAGGTTGCGCTAGAGGGACGCCTTCGGCGGTGCCAAAAGCGTCTGGAGTGTCCCGCGACGCCTTCGAAGCTGAAGGCGTCGTGGGACGTCTCCAGCGCATCTGGAAATGTCCGACACCTCCGAAAGCGTCCGGTGCCTCTGAATGCATCCGGAGCCTCCGAATGCGTCCAACGCCTCTGAATGCGTCCGACGAAGCTTCCGATGCCTCCGGACGCACCCCCTTGCCATCTGCCGTGAGGCCACAACGTTTCTTTTCTTATAAATTAAAATTTCTATTTAATTAATTTAAACAATTCCTAAGATACGTGTGATATTTCGAATTATCCTAATAAAATATATAAAAAATATATTTAAAATTAAAATAAATTTAATAAATTTTATTAATTAATATTCTAAAAAAATAATGTTTTAAATTTCATTTAAAAATTAAAAAATATAATAATACTTATTTATATTCTAATATATTTTTTTATTATTTTAAATTCATTTAAAATTTTTAAAAAATTCTAAAAAAATTTAAAAAATTCTAAATTTTTTTTTAAATTCTAATAAATTATATTTATATTCTAATATATTTTTTTATTTTTTTTTATTTTTAACTTGATATTTTTTTACTATTTAAAATATATATTATTTAATTAATAATTAATTAAATGAATAAATAGTTCATTTATATAATTATTATTATTATTATTATAGATACTTCCATTTTAATTTGAATTATTTCTATTTAAATAAAACTTTTTTTAGTTATTTTTTCAAATAATATTAAATTATTCAATAATTGAGAACTTATAATAAATCAATATACAACTTATTTTTATATACACCATAAACAAATTTATCTTATAAATACTATAGATAAATAAAGAATACCAAAACTGTATCGGCACGGCACGATACGATACCGAAACTGTATCGTTCCGGTCTGAGACTGAAACCTCGGCATGGGTCAAAATTTTAAACCTTGATTCTATATGCTTGGTGTGCCATCGAAATGATTGTATCTGCTCTGTTCTGGGAAGTCATTGATACAACTAATTTTGGATCTTCAAGATCAAATATAGGCACACAATGAGCTCTTATGACATTTTTTACAGTGTATCTTCAGTGACTGATACTTATTTATTGTTTGCTAAGACAGTAAACACATTGCTATTGTTGCATTCTCTTGCCTAATCAAATTTTGTATGTGGCTAAGGTATATTTGATTATTATGTGATATGTGCGTTGAGCTTAATAAATGGACACAAAAAATAAACACATACTGATAATATGTTTGTTTGTATGTAAAATATGATTATATGAACTAGAAGAGAATTGTTTTCACTCATTCATAATCATTGATGTTAGTGTGATAATACTTTTTGATTTCCCTATATAATACATGATCGTGAATAGATGTTTAAGATGACCCATTGCTCTTGTTGCATTCTCTTGCATATCCAATTATTCTGTGTGTATATGTGTGTGTCTATATCTATACTATCTGTATATACATTATATATCAGAAACAAATTTCAACCTCATTCAGTGATCAGTATGATATGCCTTTTGTTTTCACTATACAATTCATCATCGTAAGTGCACATGTAAAATGTATTTTAACAATATATTGGCAGGTATATTTAATTTGTTGAATTTTTTTTCCCTTTTACCTTGTAGGGGAATAAAACGGGCATTGTTATCTGTAAGTATGATGACAAATTTCTGGTTAGTATGATTACTTTACCTCCTTGGTTGAAGTAATATTTGGTGCTAACAACAAAGTACCTCAGGTCATAGTAACCCAGATCGGATGCATGGGCACCATATTGCATGCTAGGTGAGAAGTTTTTCTTATTGGAGCAAAACTCAAAGACTATATATAAATTTATTATGTCATATATAATTTTCAGATTGGATGTACAAAATCCTAGGTTAATACAAATATTTCTCATGTTAATATCTGTCTGTGGGTTTCATAATATAATAAATTAAATTAGGCATCAATTAGTAACATTGGTATATCCTTTATAGAAGTTTGACCTAGAAAATTTTCATTGTATTTTTCGAAGCTAGATGTTGTTCTTTTTCCTTATAATTGCAGGTGGCTATTTTTGTTTCTATTACGTGCAATGAAATGTTTTTAATTCTGTTATTTGTGTTCAAAATTTTTTTTATCACATTTACTTTAGGAGCAGAAATAATAAGTGGCTTCAAGGAACCTCCCTTTGTTCTTCTCATTTAGGGAAAATTAATTACCTATTGAGATGTGGAGGGAGGATTTGAGATATAAGAAGTGTGGATCATATATGAATTTTCAAATGGTAAACATTTACTATCAAGGTCTTTATTTATGGAGTAATCTTTAAATATTAACAATATTGCACTTGGGTCCTTTGTATTTTCCTGACAGATGCCATCCTTGATTGATTGCTGTTTCTCTGCTTCATTTTCCTAGATAGTGGACCATACTAGGATATTGTTGGGCCAAATCTGACTCCCCATATCCTGTAGAATGATGCAAAATCTCAACCCGCATTCTGAGCTATTAACACATTGCTTCATTCTAGTATGATACTCCCTTCCCATTAATGGCACAGATTCCAATGAATCGCCCATGTTAAGGAATAATGTTTCCTTCTCATTTTTATGCAACTTGACATTGAAATTGCTTGTATGTTTGCAAGTTTTTTTCTATTTTCCCATGAACTTCTATCCTTAGAGATTGATGATTTTTTTATGGTGTTAGGAAGGAGGAAAGTGTATCCACTGAGCCGACTTTCAGTATTTCTGTCATTTTTGGTAAAAGAGATGAGGTAAGAGGAAGGAAATCTTATATTGGCCAAGACAAGTGTTGTTATATTGGTTGCAATGCCATTAATCTTCATTTCACAAACAGTCATGGCTTCTTGCCTGCGGTCGCCAATTGATTGAACATATAAGGTTAGTTTTCTTCCTGTATGCTAAAATTTAGAAGTTCAATGTATTGGTCCATGCTACTTACTGATTCCCTGAGACACAAAATACAGTGTTTGAAAACTATGCATGTAGCTAACAGTATTTGTCATTTTTGGAAAAAAAAAATATTTATTTCATATTTTGGTGGAATAAGTATGGTTCTTTTGAGCATTGTTCCTTTGATGGTATAGGATGATATTTCACGATTCTTTTCTTCTTCAAGTTATTTGGCAGAGTTTTAATTTAACACGTAATGGTTTATGAATTGGAACCCAGACTGTAATTTAACTACTCTTAACACTTTAGGAATTGTGAGCTAACTAGAATCCATTAGGAACCAATTAATCCATTAATTACTCCTGTTCTTTATATATTGTAAATTTGGTGTGTACCTTTTATGATGGTCAGAAAGCAAGAGATATAGGATGGTTTTATGTGATGCTTGGTTTTATGAAAGAAGAAGCTGCAATATAATTTCTAATTTGTATTAGACAATTGTTGGTAAAAAAAACTATGAAATTTTATTCAATTCACTTTTGAGAAAAGATAGCAAAGTCAGTGGCGGCTGATTTTCCTGATAATGTCTATCATACCTTTTGCAGTCGCTCTGGCTCCTCTAGGCCTTTGGTGCTATCTCTTGGGCTGAAGGACCATTCTCCGGTGAGACGAGCAACCTTCAACATTTCTAGTTTAGGGTTCTTTCATGCCTTCACACAGCTTGGAAAATAACCTATTCACTTTCTGATACCCGTTTTGAACCTTGGCCACTTAAAAACAAAAATGAATTCCTTAATTTTGAGCTATTTTACTAAATACAATCCAAATGCCTTCATCGTCATGGCAAGGCTTTACGCCTTCATATATCTTTGTTGGGAAAGTTTAACAATTTGTGCCTTTCACTTTCAGGGAACTCTGAAGGACATTACTGTAGCAGTCATCGAGAATTGCCTTTGGTAATCATCTGTTGCTATTCATGGTTAGCACTTCGTAGGGATTCAGGGTGGCATCCCTCCTTGATATCCAGCAACCTGCGAGCCAATGTATTTGTGTAAAACCCAGGAATATCATTTGAAGATTATGATTTGTAGGAGGGATGGACTTTATGATCCCCATTGAACAATGAAGCCCTTTCCATACCAAAGTTTATTTTAAAAGAAGTATATTTTCTGAAACTACTTTCTTAGGTAGCTTCTTGACCTCGAGGTTTTTCTCATTTTCAACTAAATTGAAGAAACAAATACAACATATTAATCAAAATCTGAATTTGATTAATATGTTTTAACGTTCTGACATTATGGCAGGTGTTCAGGTGAGATTTTGAGTTGAAAAATCCTTGCATTTGTCCTGAGATCTTGTATTTCTTTCCTCATTAAAGCAGTATCCTCCTGCATA
>JBBMJZ010406504.1:0-12800 GCA_037833815.1 Zingiber zerumbet
GATATCATGAATCATGTTCAAGTAGCAAATATAGATCAAGTTATGCATGAATATTAGTATGATTTATGATTCACATGCCGTGTTATGAGTAAGATGCATATGACAAAAAGAAAAAAATAAAAAAAAAGTTTAAATATGTCTTCCGCTGCCATGAGTTCATATGCATATGTATGTTAAGCGAATGTAAGTAACCCCGTCCCTTTAAGGTAGTCTTAGTGCCCCTGAGGGGCGGGCGTTACACTTGTTCTCTAAGTTTGAACAAAACATTCTGTACTTTAATTTCTATTTTCATTCTTTCTTGTTGTCCTTTCAATTCGTGTAAGGGGCTTCTCCGCCGTTGACATTGTCGAAGGAGTCCTTAGTGTGCTTTATTTTTCCTTGGATTAATAATTTCTCTAGTTGTAAACCAAGTAACTCTTCGTGTCCCCTTTTTTGTTTATGTTATTTATTTTTGCTTAATTTATTTATGTGTCCTTGCTAAGTAAATAGCAAGAAAATGCCATAATTTTAATTTATAGGTTATTCACCCCCTCTAGGCGGTTCACACGTTCCAATAGTTGTAACAATCCTGGAGTGATAGGCGCATAAACATCCCATCATCTTGGGAAGTCATCGATCTGACCCGTGGGCTTTCCATTGCTTGGATTGCTTTCTCTCCTCTAGGAGCTACTAACTGGTGATAAGTTGGGTGTGACTCCTTATTCAACAAAGGAGGTGGAGTAGCTTTGCATTCTGAATGCATGGCGAGAGTGACTGGGGCGCTGATGTCCCTCCGAGCGAACTGAACTTCTTCCACATTCACATACTTGATCGATTGACAAAGTAAGTTATCAAAGTCTATCAGGAGTTTCTTCACCAAGGACCTGAAGAAGTCTCCTTTTAATAAGCCTTGTGAGAAGACACTCACTAATATTTTAGAAGTCATCGAAGAAACATCTTGAGCCACTCAATTGAATCGTTAAATACAATATTTTAGATTCTCTTTGGGCTTCTGCTTGAGAGTGAATAAATTGAGCGGAGTTTTATGATAGCTTCAGTTGCTGGAAAAATAGTATAAAAATATGGTCTTGAGGCACCTCTATCCAGGGTGCATTCGTTCAGCTTTAAGGTGCCTCCTCGTAGCTTTGAGGCGCCTCTAACACTGTTTATCTGAGGCTAACTTTTATATTTTAGCTCCTGTAAAACTGTTAGTATGAGATACGATAATGAAATAATAATAAAAATAATAAGTATTAATTAAGAAAATTACCTTATAGAATATTTGAGAATTTTTAGATTTTTTTCTAGATTTTAAAGGAGTCTTTCTATAATTTATGGGGATAAATGGGATAGTGAAAGACCTATTTTAACTACTCTATTTAATGAAAAAATGTTGATTTTCTAAAATTATTTTTATTTTCTAACCTAATTTTTGCCGAATGGAATTTTCTTCTCCCCAATCCCTCCTTTCTCATCGCTGCCTCACCCTCTTCACTTGTATGTCACCGTCGATTGCCAACCACCAACGCTGCTGTCCACACAGTGCCACCCATCATCAGTGTAGCCCCAGCCATCACCATCAGCCACAATAGCAACCAGTGTCGTGGCTGCCCAATGCTTGCTAACCACCATCTCCATTCCTCCTTGAGCTAACATCACCCCTTCAATTGAGGGGGTGGATCTCTAGGTCGAGCTAAACGTGGTTGTGGTGGGAATCTAGGCATTTTAGGAAGATGACCAATGTACTCATGGTATTGAAAAAAGAGTAGCCACCTGCTGTCGAGTGATATCCATGGAACACCTAAAATTTTTCATCCTCTCCTGATCTATGTTATAATCATGAATAAATTAGGCAACCTAGCCTTGGAAGTTCCTCACAAGCTGGAAGTGATCACGTACCTCTTGGAATTGGTCGTCAGATAATTTAAAGTGACTCTCCAACATGTGTTGTTGAATACTTTGCTTCTCATGAAGCGAATCCAAAGAGGCACAGAAATTTGAGAAATCAAATTTAGAGGGACTTGTGCCATAGGCAAAAGAATGCCTAGCATATTCTGGGTGTCTGAACGGCTACAAGTGTCTAGATGACGAGGACTCAATAAATTTTAGAGAGGTGGGGACAAATACTGGAGCAACATCAGTAATTATCCAGTTGAAGGAAATGGAAATCCATCCCTCTTAGGAAATACAAACCTGTTCTTATTCCGGCATATCATTCTCATGGCAAGGTATGTATTCATATCAATTTTGTGGTTGCCATGAATAACTTCTAAACCATCGAGTTAGCAATCCAAATTTATGGCAATCTAGGTAATCAACCCGTCAAAAATAATTAAACCTGAGGATGCCTTCTTGGACTTCACAAGTGTATGCAAAAAAATAGAACTTGGTATCAAAGTCGATTTTATTGCGCATAGCCCAAAGAGAATAAAGCTCTATCTTTCTAATGACCCCATCACTTTCACCTCTACCAAAAATAGTCTTACTCATTCCACGGTGAAGGTATTGAAATATAGGATTTTGCATATGAGAAGCTTTAGATTTAGAAGGGTCGTAGGGTTAATTCAAGCCAGTAATTGAATTCCAGAAGAAATTACTATTGAAATTATAATAAAACTTACGAGATCCCCCTATAGGTAGTCCAAAATAATTATTAAAATCTCTTAGAGTTCACTAAAATTATTGATTCATTAATCTAAAATTAATTTTACCAATATAGTCATCATTAGAAGAAAAAATGGGCACTACAAGAAAATCTGCAATAAACAATAGTTAAAAGACAACTATTTTGAGGGAAATCATTGTTTTAGAGCCTTTAACAACAAAAATTGTTGTATTTTTGTGTTTTTTAACAAAGATAATGATTTTTGAAAAATTATTGTCTTTTAGCGATGTTTGGAGGGGCTATGACAATGGATTTTAAAAATCGTTGTGTTTAACTATTGTTACAAGGGCTACGAGGTTTTTATGACCATTGTCTTTTTCTGCTTTTTTGGGTTTCAAAACAATAGATATTTTTGTTAAAATATTAATTTCCTTAAACTAAAATATTTTACAGAGCCTTGATCACTAAAAATCCCTCCCTTCCTTCGTCAAAGACCCGCCTCCTTCATCAAAGACTCACCTCCATCGCTCCCGACTTTTCGTTGGCAACTCGACAGTGAGACGTTCGACTCTTGCAACTCGACGGTGACGCATTCAACCCTTTACCGTGACCTCTCTCACGTTCTTCGGCTTCTTGGACTCGGCGCTGATGAGACTCCTCTCACGGTCAAACTAATCTACCTTTGCCTTCCTTCACTTTGCCCTGATGGCGCTCCTCACCGTGGCGTGCTCTGCTCCTCTAACTCTAAGCCCCTCCACCTCTCCTCTCCCTTGTCATCACTGCTCGCCTTCTTCGCTGAGGAAGGGATTACTAGCCTCTCGTGAACTCTGTTGCCAGAAGATGTATGTTCCAAGTACCTCTGCATAAATCTATCTTTCACAAGATTAGTCTTTTGTATAACTTCTAAATTAACAAATTTCAATAAAGTTTCTATATTCAACTCTAATCCTGCATCCATCTGAAGAGTATATGGAATGTTCAGAAATAGGAATGTCTTTCATTTAAGCAGCTACTCTTGTAGGCATACAAATATTTTTTTAATACTAATCAAGTGTGTAAACCTTAATGAAGCAACATATATTTTAGGAATTAATCCTTTCAATCTTTTAAGTGAAAAAAATAGTAGCTTATTTAATTTGCTCTATGTTTTTCTAACTTCTGCTTGATTACTTTTACAGTGATTCTGCTACTGGTAGCACTCTAGTGGCTTAGAAAAGTCTACTTTCAAGGGAAGCCTAAAATCATTGATGGTTATTTAATTTCCTTTTAATGGATTGATGATTTGAAGAAGCTAAGTTTATGGATGGAAATAAGTTTTTTAAGATGAATTGGAAAACATGAAACTGATGATACAAAGTAATATTTAAAAATAACCAAGTATTTTACTGGAAGGACGAGAACACTTTGAAGAGGAGGCTTTGGCTAGAATTAGAAAGACAGTATCTGATGAAGAACATTCTATTGAAGGTACCATGGATTTTTATGTTTCAGATTTTCTTTGGTAAATTATGTCTTCAAAATGCTTGTATTTTTAACTCATTATGCATTCCTTCAAATAATATGTACTCTACAAGTTCGTATTGATGCTTAAAATTATGTTGGACTTGCTCCATGTTACTCTCTGATTGGTTGAGGTGTGATGTGTATTTTTATTATTAATAATTGTTATTTATGGATACAAATGTTTGATTTACATTGCATTTCTTTTGATACTTTGAATCATAGTTAGTTGACTATTACAATCATCTAGTTCCGTGTTCTAGGATATTTTCTAGTTGAGCTTGCTGGATTATGAATGCCTCGGATTCTTGCCATCTTTAGTTGTCTTTGTTTCTAGATATTCCATTGATGCAAAAAGTCATCCTTGGGTAAGATAACTACTTGAGATAGATCTATGTTATAACTATATTGTGACAAGAACTAAACTCTTTTTAATTTGCAGAGCAAGAAACTTACTAAGTGCAATGACTATAATGGAGTTGACCTAAAGGATTGCATCTATTTTGTGGTGACGTGAATAAAGTTTTATCTACGCTGAGGCACCCAGAACCCTTCCAGGCACCCGGATCAGAGCTATAAATACAGTCTTAATCCTAGTAGTTCAGAATCACTTGTACACGAGTTTTTTTATTCTACTGCTTTGATTGTGTGCTTCCAATGCTTGTAAGAGGTTTCTCTGCTTATGACGAAATGAGAATTTGATTAGTGCTTCAAAGTCTTGGATTAGCAACCTTCCCGGTTGTAACTAAGTAAAATTGCTAGCCTCTTTCTTTTAATTAATTTATCAATTCTTTTTATACAAGTGCTTTAATATTTCAAAAGATCAAGAAAGGTTTCATTTTCTTTTTGAAGGGAAATTCACCCCCTCTTGCAGACTGTACGGGTCCTAACAAGTGATATCAGAGCCAGACTCACTTCAGAAGGACTAACCACCATCTAAAGCAAAAGAAATAACCGGATCTAACATCTGCCCACCGAAATTTGAGGAAGACTTCACAATGTGGAAGAAGCGCATGGAAGTATTCTTTAAAACCGACTTCAAAATTCTATTAATTATAAAATACGGTTTTGTAGCATCTACAGATCAATATGAAGTTGAGAAAGAAGAGTACACATGGACGAAGAAGGAGTAAGTCAACTTCGTGGCTAATAGAAAAGTAGAGTTCCATCTGCTTAGTGTTCTTCTGCCCTAGGAGGTCAGCCTGATTAGAAGCTATGACTCCGCCAAAGATCTCTGGGAAAAATTTCTGGAGCTTTATGAAGGTACTTTGGAAGCCAAATTGGTAAAGTGGGACATCCTCCGAAGCCAACTGACGAACTTCCGGATGAACAAGGGAGAGAAAGTAGCCCAACTTTATGCAAGGATCAAAGACCTGATTACCCAGCTCAACAACCTCGGAGAAAAGGTAACAAATCATCACTCCTTAAGGTACACACTTAACTGTTTTCTAAGAATTCAAGAGTGGTCAGCCTTAGTAGATGCTTACTACATCTCTAAGGACCTCGAGGTATGTACTCTTGAAAACTTAATTTCAACTTTTGAACTTCACGAGTCTCGCTGTATAAATTCTCAGGAAGTAGAAAAATCAAACCAGGCCAGGGAAGGGGTCCCAACGTTGGCTCTCCAACGCTCAAGTTAGTCATTGGAATAGTAGAAAAACGGCAAGAACTGTAGTAACAACAAGAGCTCTAGCACAAATAACACATATTTCTACTGGTACATGGACCCCCTTTATATAGTGCCCTGTAGCGGGCGTGCATGCGTATCAATGCACGGGCACATCTTCCCAACCATACTATGAAAAGACAAGTAAGAAAAGTGTCCCTGACACATTTCCTTAACAGCATGTACGTATCTCTAACATGACAATAGAAGCTTTCGCCATACGATCTGCAAGAGGATCCTATCTTGTTGTCAGTTGCACTAACTTCCAGAAGGATCTGATGAGCTACGTAGGGAGTCTTGTTGTTTGGCCGAGTGGGGAAGCCGCTCGGCTAGGACTCCCTCTTGGTCACTTAAGTCTGCTCTCCTTCACGACTGCTTGGCTCAGTAGGTCATCCTTTGTTTGACCGGATAAGTTGGACTATTGTTCGCTTAGTCAGTTGTGAGTATCGATGCACTCTGTATGGTTGTCCCGGTCAGATGAGTAATATACTCGGATCAGCCTTCAAGTTGCTCGACCCATTACCATCCGCTCAGCCAACTTCTATGTCTCAACGATTTTCTACATTTGACCGTCTCAATTTTGATCTTCATGTCGGCCACCTCTCCTGCCTCTTACTCATCATTGGTATGCCGCATCACCCTGCATTGACGGATTCAATGTACCTTCCTGACTGAGCAATCCGAAAGGAAAACATTTACCTACTAAATACATAAATTTAAGAGAAACATTATTCAAATAAATCATATTTTATATTAATACAATATTGCATGTTCTCAAAATTCGATAATCCTACTTCTTTTTCATTATATTTTCTGATATACTTTCTAATTATTATCTTTTAGTCACTGCTGATACGGATTATGATAAATAAATTTTTTATAATAAAAAAAAATAATTAAAGGATAAAAAAAGTAAGATAGATATAATAAATCAGACAGAGTAGGATAAAAGTATAGCTATACGTTCAACAGACAAAGCTCGACCGAGTGTAATGAACCGCTCAAGCGGAACGACACTCAGTCTTGTGCGACATATGGTCGACCGAGAGAAATCCGATCGACCAAAAGGCTCCCATACGTTTGGCAGACAAAACCCGACCGACCAAAAGACCTACCGGGCATAAAGGCATTTAGCCTTATGTAGCCTTGGATATATGATCGACCGAACAAAGGATCGATGACCGAACAAGAGTGTTCTTGTACGCCTGGTAGTTTAAAATCGGACGAAAGTAGATGACCAACCAAACACAAAAGCATTTAGTCTTATGTAACCCTTAACATATAGTCGACCGAGGGGAAGTCAACCGAACAGGAGTGTTCGGATACGCTTAGTAAGTTAAGACCGGTCGAGAGTATAAGGGCATTTAGTCTTATGTGGCCTTAAGCATATTATTATTATCGACCAAGCAAAGACAGGTTGAATGAGAATATTCGCACACGCTAGGCAGGCAAAGACCGGCCAAGCGTGAAGAACCGGCCGAGTATAAAAGACACTTAGTCTTATACGGGCTGGAACAAATTATTGACCGAGTAAAGGTGGGTTAAGTGAGAATATTTGTACACGCTCAGCAGGCAAATCCCGGTCGAGCGTATATAGGGCCGACCGAGCATAAAGGCATTTAGCCTTATATGGTTTCTAGCATATTATCGGTTGTGTAAAAGTCCACAGAGTATAGGTGTTCATATATGCTGAGTAGATAAATCTCGACCAAGTTTAAGAGATCGGTCGGGCATAAAGGTATATAGTCTTATGATGTTCCTTATGTTCACTCGGATATGTAAAGGTCGACCCAACGCAAGTATTTATAAACACTTAGCAATAAAATCCTGGTCGAGCATAAAAAACCGATCGAGTATAAATTAGATCTCTTAAACATAACCGGTCGAAATTAGTGTAAAAGAAGGTATTCTTAATAATATAGGATGGACTTAAGTGATTAACCAAGTACATGTGATATATGAGTAATATGAGAATAATATGTGATCATATGACAGCTTGACTAGTTTAGCGGGAAATAATTTCTAGAGATTTCCGCAGGTATGCTAAACGACAAAGAAAGTACATCTGGGGTAAAAAAAGATTCCTTAAACTATTATTGCAGGTTGTACTTACGTCATCTCCTAATGATATGGGTTAGGTTTTTCTCAGACAGGTCCATCTCATGACCACGAAGGTTATATGAGGTGGTATAAAAAGGGGAATCCTTTCTGTTGGCAAGGTATGTGCAACATCACCACTCAAATTCTAATTCCACTTCAGTTCACTATTCTTCTTTCTTCTTTCTTGGAGTGAGATAACTGACTTGAGCGTCGGAGGGCCTAGCCAGAGATTCTCACCCCGGTCTTAAGTCACTAACGCTTTGTTGGCTGGTCTCATAGTACGCAGGAGGAGAGATCGTCCATTGGAGCATTGATCCACGATTTTCTCGGTGGTACCTTCTTCATCGGAGTTTCTTCCAGATCTATTTTTGTTTTCTCAGATCTTCCAACGCTTTATCTCGCAACTTTCAGACAGGATCACCTAAACATGCGAAATCTCACTAATAATATATATACAAACCTTGTGTAATTAAACAAATACTAACCTTGAGTAATATTATGGTCTAAGGTCAGATTTAAAGATTTTTTACTTTTCCTTTAAATCTTTAGCAACACAACACAAACGCAAGAACCTCTCTCTATTCCAACAGGCAGCTCAGAGGCGACACAGCCTGAGATCGCAGCCAATGACCATCTCAGTAACCACACAGACCACAGTTAACGCACGAGCACTGCTACATATACAACAAGCTGCAGACAGGAAGGAAGCCACAGACAGGCCATCTCCTTCTGTCCACCACCAATATCGATCGCTGATGCTCATTCAGATTCAGACAAACCCAATCCACCAAGAAGCTCATGAGGGCTGCTTGATCTACGCCACAATAGAAGAAGTTATAACTTGCTTGCCCATTTGTCCAACTAATTAAAACTCTCAGCTGCATACGTAAACATAAACACCAAGGTGGCTGTTTCACTCAGCTCTACGTGCAATATAGTACACAGGAACAACCACAAACTTTTGTGCTTCCTTATCTATTAGCTAAGTTAAATAATATTGTAGAAAACATAAACTAACATATAAATATCAGATCATCAATATATTATTGAGACACTTCTCTGAACGTGTCCTCGAAAAAATAGGCCCACTAGGAAATGCTGTAAAAATACAGTGTCCTCTTGCCAGGGCCACCTTCACGCTGAGTGATGGTGTGATCACGGATCAGTGTAAAATGGCTCAAAACAGCTTGCATACTTCCTGCTTCTCTTTTCCACACAATGAGCATTAAATACGTACTCCACTGACCTATTTCCATGTCAAAATGAATATTCAAAATTCCAGTTAATTCCATATATATATATATATCATGCTTCAGAGTGGTCTCAGTGACATCAATAATACCACTTAATCAGCTTGGTGGATATCTTTTTTGAAGTTTCAAAACCTAAAAATGTACCATATCTAACTAGACCTCAGCTTTATGCAAAAGCAAACACTGAAGAATTCCAAAAGAAGAGGTCACATAGGAAGGTCCTTGACCTCACAATAGCCTTCCTGCCAAATTGTTCAATTATGGTACTGAGAAAATTCCATTTTTATTCATCAAAATACATATCCTCATTCATTGATTTGGCTAGAAGCAAACGACCACTGCATAGTTAATAATAATGTGAATGAAACTAAACATCAAAAGTAGGAACAAAGCACATGAAAATGAAATCGTGAAAGAAAATTAATGATCAGAGGGTGCTGTTTAATATTTGCCTGATCTGTACCCAATCAACTTTCACATAAATATGTTAGCCATAAATTAAATCACTAATTAAGTTGATTATATTTTCCTGTTCGAAATCTCTTAGTTTTATATGCTTTCTAACGTTTCATGGCGACCTTATTAGGTGTGCTTTCTTCACAGAAATATGAAGGAAGGACCACTAAGATTTTTGGAAAAAAAATAATGGTAATCAATTATATCTACGAAGAATATATCCCACAAAACCTATACAAATTACAGTCATAAAGATGCACACCATTTCAGCTAGCCAGACACAATAATTTGTGCTGGAACTTTATACTCATCAAAACAAATCCATAGATCTCCACATCTCTAGATTACATGCAAGAACATGAAATAGATGCACCTGCCTACCGAGAAATATGGAGAGAAATTAATCCCTTACCGTAAATCAAAGGATGGGGGATCATGAGCTAAGAGCAGTGGCGCCAGGCACGAGTCACTTGTTTGCCGATGCAGCATCATCAAGATTCTCATCTCACATGATCAAAACAGCCGCTTGCAGTCCATGTGAATCTTGATGATGCCACACCCGCAAACATCGACTAGTTTACAATCGGTCGGTCGCCCAACTCCACTCCAGTGCTCCATGAAACTCTTGGTAGAGTACTCAGACCTCCAATCGAGTCGAAGATGGACACATATAGAAAGAAAAGAAGTTAAAAAATAAAAATAAATAAAGAAGGGAAGGGGGTACTGCAAAGGAGGGTGGCATGATCCAGATCCGGTTCCTCCTGAGCAATTGCTAGTGGCTAGCTGACTCAGGAGAGGTACCGACTGTCTCAGCTTAGAGAAGGATGAAAGCATGCAGCTGGAACACCAATAGATTTAATTCATCTAGAAATAGAGAGAGAAGTTAAAGAGGAGAAGCTATTCCCTCCCTTGCCTCTACTGGCCATCCCAATAGCTTAAGAATAATAATATCAACCAGAAAACCTAACAGACTAGAGAAGGAACAGCATGGATTACAGGCAAAAAAAAACAAAAAAAGGGAAAAGAAGAAGAAGAAGGAGAGTGATCGAAACAAGGATGGCTAAATGGTGAGGCAGTTTTCTGAGAGGGAGCCAGCCCTAATGCGTCCTTATATAGGTGAAATTGGTACTGCTTCAGGTCTCTTCTTATTCTAAACCTAGAACAGCATTGCATTAGTGCTCAAGTGCTAAGTTTTTTTTTTTTTTTTTTAACATTTATTAATTCGTGGAATTTTAACGATTTCAGTCGTCTCCACTTCTTTAATTCCATATATATTAAATTCAATGGAGTAGGTGATTTGGACTTTGACATTTCTTGTCATGTTCTAACACAGAATGTTGACTTGTCCTATGATTTAAGATTCACGAATGTTGAAGATATGTTATATATTGTGATAATTGAGATTCTGTTTAATATCTAATTAATAAAATAATTTCATGTTTCTATGATGGACTGCATTTCATAACTATAGTTCGATAATATGTGTTTATATTAAATCAATTTTTCATGTACATATTAAATAATTACCGCAGTTCAATATTGGCATGTGATGTCCATGTGATCACATGATTTATAAAGGAAAAATAAATTCTTTAAGTCATCTCTTTCACACTGTTGCAGATGTTTTTACCACTGAAATTTTAATTGCGCAATGAGTTTTTTTTTTTAAAAAAAAAATCTAGGTATCCAATTTAATCAATTCATGTTACAGTGCAACTAATTCTAAAGATAATCAACTATTAAGGTAAATTGAGAAATACAGACGGATTTGACAAACAACATAATGTCATAAGTTTTTAAACCCTTTAAATATAATGTGCTCTAGGTGAAATTTAAATTTTCATTGCCCAGAGAATCTGTCCCATGCACCTCTTACCATCTCACCATGAGCCTTGTTTGATCTTTCTATTTTGCATACCCTAAACCTTAACAATGATTATTTGATTAGATGATAAAAATACTATTACATGGTAGGAGCTCCCATAGAGATTTGTTGTGGCCTCTATAATCATGCCAATATCACATCAAAACAAAAAAAAAAATTCTTATTCATCTCTTCACTATCAAAAAAAAAAAAAAAATCTTTCAATAATTTTTTTTTTTGTCAGATCTCACTCATTTGTTTTTTTTTAAAAAAAATCATTATCAAATTATAAATATCATTTTATTTTTTTTTAAAAAAAATTGAAAAATAAAAAAACAGAAGCGGCTCCCAACCTGGGGAGCCAAGTGTTCATTAATTTTGATCGAGAATATATCTTTTAGGGTTGAAATGCGGATCACGAGAGATAAGTGAGTTACATTAATTCTTACAAAAGATAAGAAATTGTGTTGCTTGTCCTCCAAATTAAATTAAGGACTCCATTTTGATAAGTCGGATGAAGTAATTGGCTTAATTGATCCAACTGATTGAATTAGTTATTATCATATTCGAAGCTGTAGACTTGACCTGATCGCTCCATCGAGAGACTCGATAATTCAACTTACCGAAACGATTCTTGCCCATTTTGAAAAATAATAATATTAACATTCGTTTTTTTTTGTTTTTGGCGCTGACGAAAGAGAACAAGAGCGGTACAATTTTATGTGTCATCTCCATCTACTGATCTGAATCTGTCTCCATGATTAATTCCACTATCAAATGCTTTCAATGTGCTACTGTCCTTTAGGGACCAAGCTTGTCAACTTTCTTCTGTATCAAAGAGATTATATATTTTTTTTAAAAAAAGTAAAATTTTCTAAAAAATAATTCAACAATTAATGATTCATTCAGCATCATATTCTCCCTCATTCTTATTGGTTAATTTAAAAGGCTACGAATCATTGAAGTCATCGTCGTCGAGGCTTGTCCCCTTCCTTAGCAACCTTGACTCTCAACAGACACCTTACAATATTCTTCTTCACTTATCTTCCAGTTTTGAATCCGACGAGTTGCATCAGCGTCGACTTATTTCATCCATTTATTATTATTTTTATTTTTATTATTGATAAATAGTTATTCTTTCATATATATATATATATTTGGGTTTTTATATATAATTAATCCACAAGTAGTTTCTTGGTCGACGCGAGAATGGCGTGGAGAGCATTGCCTTTTGCTTTCGCTCGTCGTATAATAAAATATGCATTATACAATATTTGTCTTTTAATGGACGACCACCGATGCAGCCTTGGATTTGAAGAACTCTGAGGAATCTTTCAGGTTCACTTTGCTGTCGAAGATTTTGCTTTCCGCCTGTAC
>JBBMJZ010406512.1:303-12799 GCA_037833815.1 Zingiber zerumbet
ATGTACAAACCAGGCTGAGAAAACCCGATCAGTAGGGGTAGTTATGGCTTTCCCTTAATTGTTCCTTATGCTGTAGATTTGGAATCACAGTCTGTACATCCTGACCTAACATTATATGACTTAGTGGTGTTTAGAGGTTCCACCCCCTCTGTGGACCACCCTATCTCCTTAACTTCTGACTACCACGTCTTCTTGACTTCCGCCTACCACGTCTCCTTGACTTCTGACTGTCACGTCTCCTTGACTTTTGACTGTCACATCTCCTTAACTTCTGACAGCCACGTCTTCTTGACTTCTAACTGTCAGTCCCTACCGTTATGCACTGTATCAATTAATTTGTGCTTTCTCTAATTTATTATTGGTTAATTTAACTATAAATTATCCTAAGATCTCTAACATCAAATTTAACTTCCTCCTTAGTCCCACATAGAAAAAATTTATTGTCATTCCCTATATATAAATTTTTCTTTGCTTCATCTTCCTATTTCAATTTACCTAATTACCTTATTTTTAGCTAAAACAAAGTCGAAAATAAGATATAATTTATTCTAAACTCAACATCATTTACTTAGAATTGTCCAATCGATTCAACCTAAGCCAATGGTATGAGCTTCAAATCAATTAGTCAGAGAAAAATAAGTCGTACTTAATTGGATAGAAAATATATTCGATTCTAATTAAATGATGCTAAATTTTAGAGGAATTATATATTTTTTAAACTTTTTTAAAAACGGAAAAATGAATGATAGAAAATATATGAGATTTTAATTTAAATATATTGAATTTAAGAAAAATTATATCTTTGTCTTTTTATATCTATAAAAAAACAATAATAATTAGATAAATAAAGTTAAAGTAAAAGAAAATTTACATAAAAGAGTGAGATCAAATTTTTAATAGGAAGGTAGTTTGGTGTTATTGAAGTTTCGGCAATTTATCCTTAATTTAAACCGATAAATCTAGTTTTTTTTAATACTTGTTTGTAATTTTAAGCTTTTTTTACCATTTTGTAAAAAAAAAATATATTTATTTAACATAATGCATAAAATTCACTTGGCTGCTGTTACAAACAATATAAAAATTTAGATTTGTAGTTTGGGAAAATAAAAGGCGAGAAGGGAATGGTGTCTGCTCTACTTTGGGACGCACTTCACACGGCTGGATCGAGCATCGAAGGACGGCGAGGATGCGATGGAGCCGAAGGGCGGCAACGACCGTGCATCCCCGGCCAGCGCAGAGGCATCTACACCCAACTCAACAGCTGCGCCGGCGCCTGCTCGACCACCCCCTCCGGAAACCCTAACCGAAGCTCCACGGAGGAGGACTGGCGGAAACAAGAGAAAAGCCTCGGGTTCAGCCTCCTCCTCCTCCGCACCCACGAAGCGCCCGGCCAAGGAGAGGAGTCTCCTCCATCACGTCTTGCCCGTGCATAACGGCCCTTGTACTAGAGCCCGGCAATCACCCCTCAAGCACGCGACCGCCGCCGGAAATAGGCCTCAACAGCTTGCTTCGAAGTCCTCGTTGGCGTCGGATGCTGGGGGTAAGGGCGCTTTATCTGCTGCTGGTTCGATTAAAGCGGAGGAGGAGGTAGTTCATGAGCAACTCGTGGATAAGGAGTTCGAAGCCGTTCGATCAAGAGGTGCCAAGGTTCATGTTGTTCCTACTCCTGCTGGTGAGGTCTCTGACCATTAGTGTAATCGCGGATTTTATGCTTGGCAAACCTCTTGTCGGTAAACCTACGTAATTGATGTTTGGTTCTTAAATTTCTTTGTTTTTTTGTTCATCTATTTTTTTTTTTTGGGTAGTTTTATAAAGATTTTACTTGAAAATGTTTCAGCTTTTCAAACCGCATCCTCAAGATTTTTTGTGATTTCTGCTTTCGGAGGCTATATATATTCTATAAAGTCTCGTGAAGTGCTGGTTTCTGCCAATGAACTGCGTTTACCACGACTGGAAATCGCATTGTGCACTGGACTGATAGGAGCATTGCCTACTTTTTGTAGGATGGTTCTCATGGAAGATGGTTCATCCTGTGGAGAAGCACACCCTTCCTTCTTTTTTCGATGGGAAGTCTGAGAACAGGACGCCTGAAGTTTACATGGAGATTAGGAATTCTATCATGAAGAAATTTCATTCTGATCCAGAAACACAGATTGAACTCAAAGATTTTTCTGAGCTCTCTGTTGGAGATATTGATGCGAGGCAAGAGGTCTTCAAGTTCTTGGACCACTGGGGTCTGATAAATTTCCATCCTTTCCCACCAGCCAAATCTGAAGCTATCATAGCTGATGCCTATGATGAAGATAAAACATCGTCTTTGGTTGATAAGTTGTATCAATTTGAAACAATTCAACCATTGCCCCAGATTGCTTCTAAATATGAATCCTTGCTACCTAAGCCACAATCTTTGCTACCAGAATCTAGCCTAGGCGACGATTTGGTTAGGCGAGTTGGTGTTGATTACCATTGCAACTCTTGCTCAGCTGATTGCTCTAGAAAGCGTTACCATTGCCAAACGCAGGTTAGTGAGTGCTTTTACTGTAGTGCTTAGTGATTACTATTACATTTTGATTTCCATCGCCAATGATATTGAGAATCTGTGGATGCAACAATAGCATGCATCATGTGTTTTGTTTTCAATGAGTCTCCCAGATCTCTTATATCAGGTTTACTTGAAGAGGAGGAAGCAGGAGATAAAGGGAGTAGCTTAGGTGAGGGAAAGAGAACAAGATCATACTATTTTACTTCTGTCCATTTTCAATCACCCTGTTTGAACTTGGATGGGACCTGAATGAAGAAAGTGATACTACTTATATCTATTGGAGACTCAAAATTCATCTCTTTCACTTTTGTCGATTTGAGTGGAAATAAAATGGAAATTGCATTAAATTAAATCCCTTCTCCCTCTCCTCCACCTGATCAAGAAATTGACAAATTCATCTCTTTCCCTTTCTGGTTTTCTCCTATTTCCATGTAAACATGCACTTACGGACTGACTTACAAGGCTTACTACAAAGGAGATGCTTGGTTTGGTCTAAATCATGTAAATTAATTTTCCTATAACTTCTTGGTTCTTGCAGTAGCTAAAAGCTCTCTTGCATCTGGTAACACCTGGGCATTGTGATTGCTTGGTGTATCCTAATATATCTAGATTATACTTTGGAGATATAAATGGAAATTCCTCATTGTTTTGTGTGGCCTCAACCGAAGTGAACATCACAACTTATCTAGATCTTTAATCCAAAATCCCCTAGTCAGACATTGCATGCAAGATTGAATTCTTGCAGTGTTTTTTATGTAAAGGCTGTGATTACACAATATTAATCTCATGCTAAATTTTATGAGCAGAGCTGTATTGCCCAACCGATGCCTGAGGAGATTGTTTGAAATCATAGACTTCTTTTCAGTTTGCTTGCTTTTCCATTCACCCTGGAACAAGAAAAGGCGGTGGCTGTTTCTAACGTTCTCTTGGAAGTCATCATTTAGAAAAGAACATTCTGTGTCTCTCTGGTGGAGAGGCCAATTGCCAAACTATATATAAGAAAATTAAAATGCAAATAGGAATCATCCTTGCAGCAAGGGAGAAAGCACGACCATATAAATGAGTGTACTCTTGCCACCAGGGATGGCATCAATTTGCTAAGTAGTAACTTGAGATGCTGATAGGCTCATTTAAATGTCAACTTTCTTCATCGAATAAATCTGTAACTTGATAGATTTAGATCAACATTCAGGATTTTAAATTCTTGTGATTATGGTTAATCAATTTCATGT
The DNA here is from genome assembly GCA_037833815.1 of Zingiber zerumbet. NCBI lineage: Eukaryota > Viridiplantae > Streptophyta > Magnoliopsida > Zingiberales > Zingiberaceae > Zingiber > Zingiber zerumbet. The sequence goes on from JBBMJZ010406512.1 coordinate 4,078, forward strand.
GTGAGAGTGTAAGATTAAAAAAAAGACATTTAAAGTGTCTGATCTGCATTTTGTTCAATTTTCCCAGAACATCGATAAAGCTGTCAGTTCCAAGTTACTAGAGGAGATGAATAAAAATATGAGGGTTGTAAAGTTTTTGGCTGGCAGACATCAACTGCTAATGGATATTCTTTGTATTAGTGAAACATTAGGATTGAAAGCAGTAATTATGGAATGACCATGCCTAAGACATATTGTCTCCAGTATGCCTTTTCACTAATAGCCTGCTGTTTTACATGACATATACAGGCTTCAATTGCTTATAATGATTTTAAGCAATAAATGCCTTGTGCAGATGTCCAGTGTCGACCACCATCTAGTTATTTGTCTACTCCTTTTGACTTCCACAATTGATGGAAGATGCAACTCAGTTGGTTTGTAATAACCAACTCATGTATAGTAGTTGACTAATTTCCATTTGAGGATTATTAGCATCCAAATAGCTAGATTGCTTTTGTTGGTTGGTGTCACACCTCGACTAATCCCACATCAGAAATGGAGGGTAGATAAGGTCAATATTATAACTTGGAATGAGAGATTTTTTGGCTGCATGTTGAACTCTTTAGGCCCACGTAGAAAGGGTTACCTTTGGCATGGAACCATCATTGTCCTAGGTATCGCTGAAACTTGTTATATGCAGACTATATTTGGGTTTTTAGTGTCAAATCATGTGATAAGGTAGGGTTGATCCTGGGTTCTTTACATGCAAGACTGAAATGGGCTATATGTTCTTGTGACAGTGTAATAAGGTAGGTTGCCCCTTTAGAAGGTTTGGGCTGTTCACATACAAAAGTAAGGTGGTATACTGACTCTCCGAGTTCCCTCTTTTTTGGAACCTCATAAGAGTGTTTCCCCATCTAAAGTGAGTGATTGAGTGACTAAGATTTTTATAATTCCAATCCTCTTCTTTTGTCAATGTTTTGTTGAGTTATACTGGAACATTAAGAACTCTGTCATGAGTTTCTTAGACAATATTACCTAGGGAGGGTAGATAAAGTATCAGGTTTTGGTTAATCAATGATTATGTTATTTAAATAAAAATTAAATTCCCATCTTACTCAGCATGAGGCATTAGCTTCCTTCCAAAGGTCTTCCCATTGACCACTCAAAAATGCTTCATCTTGCATTCTTGCAATAAAAATCTTAACATATACGTGATGGATTTGCTACTCTTAAAATTGTTTAATTCTTCAAGTCAATGCATTATTAATGAAGAATGCAAGTATAGGTTCTTTCTATTTGGCATCATCCCATCTGTTATTCTGCAAAGAGTTGAAAAATGCATTTGATAGACTTGCTACTCTTAAACTAGTTTGTTTTTTTAAGGCAATATATTACTAATGAAGAATACAAGTATGAGTTCTTGCTGCTTGGCCTCATCCCGTCTTCTATTCTGCAAAGAATTGCACCAATACATTTACTGTAGTCACATTCCTAATGCGTTTGTATTTTCACAGGCAGATTTTGATTTGTGCACTGATTGCTTTAATGATAGTAAGTTTGGATCTGGCATGGCACGAGCTGATTTTATTCTGATGGAATCAGCAGAGTTTCCTGGCTTGAATGGTGGAAGTTGGACAGATCAAGAAACATTACTTCTATTAGAAGCCTTAGAGCTTTTCGGGGAGAACTGGAATGAGATTGCGGAACATGTTGCTACCAAAACCAAATCCCAATGCATCTTACATTTTCTTCAAATGCCCATTGAGGATTCTTTCATAGAAAATGATGATGTTGCTGATGATAATTACCTAGATAGCAACGATCACATTACAGAAAATAAAGAACCAACAGCCAAAAGTACTTCCGAGGTGGTGGAAGCAGACAAGAAAGAAACAAACGATTCCTCTCGTGAAGATACTGTTGGAGTTGAAACCAGTAAACTAGATGCTTTTGAGACAGTAGATGAACCTATGACTTCCAAACCTGATACTCTGGTGGATGGAAATACTTGTAATGCTAAAAATTTCCATGAAGGTGAGACCAACTTTGCCATTGATGCACTGAAGGCTGCATTTCAGGCTGTAGGATATTTTCCTGAACAAGGATTGGGTTCATTTGCAGAAGCTGGAAACCCAGTGATGGCACTGGTAAGTCCATGTGTAAATTGACCTGCTGGATGTAATATGATTGCTTCAAGTTCTTTTAGATTTTGATCATCAAATGTTATCTTTGCAGGCAGCATTCTTATCTAGCATTGTTGAACCTGATGCTGTTCTAACCTCTTGCCGCAGTTCTCTTGGAGCCATGTCAGAAGACATGCCTGGTGTTCAGCTTGCTACTAGGCATTGTTTTATCCTTGAAGATCCACCAAATGACTTCAAGGACCCACTTACCACTGTGAGGTATTCAGCCTGATCAAATATGATTAAAGATTAACTTGACATGATAAAATAAACTTGATACTTATCAAACAAAATTACAGTTCTGTTGCCGAAGCCATCAACAAGGAGTCTAACATGGATGAAAGGAAAATGCAAAGTTTAGATGCCACTAACAAATCCAAAGATGAGGATGTAGCTTCTGTTTCCATAGAGAATGAGAAATCCCTTTTGTTGCAAGATTCCTCAACAACACAAACTGATGAAAAAGAAGCACAGGAGGCTTCTCCTTCAAAGAAAGCACCAAGCCCTGTCCAGAACTCTGTTGACCAGTCTTTGTCTACAGAGAAGTCTTTATCTGCTAATGTGAATGATGTAGCAGATACTGCTTTGACTGTAACCTCAATGCCAAGTGCTTCCAAAGAAACTGAAGATTTGGCTTCTAAAGAACAAATTGCAAAAGGTCAGGAGGAGAGTAGTGATTCTATGTTAGTGGAGGAGAAACTAAATAGTGTTGACAATTCAAATGATTTAGCTTCAACAGACATGATACCTCAGCAAACAGATTCATCCAAAGGCACAGAAAATACAGATACTTCGATTGTATTGGAAGGACATGAGCAGATGCAAACAGGGGTTTCAACTAATGGAACCAAAGAAAAAGCAGGTGAATTTAGTACATTTTGGATTGTTAATCTTATACCCTCATGTGGATTGATTATATTGATTTTCTAGTATGAACCATTGGAACTATGTTTTCCACTCTTTTTATGCAGTCCACCTGAGCGGACTTTTTGTCATCTGAAAAATTTACCAAGTCACTCAAACACCCAGTGTGCAACTCTCCTAGGTTCCCTTTAGTAGCGTGATCAATGTGAAAAAATGCCTAGCTGGAAAATCTGTGAAGCCCACTCTAATATATGGTGTTTGTTAGGCCTGCACCATTGTGTATTTCTTTTTTCTCTTTTGAGAATTGGCAACAAAACTTTTTCGACATCATCAAATTACTGGATGAAAAGAATATATTTGATTAAATAACACAGGGTGATTGATCAAGGAAAACATTATGGTAAATATTTAGAGGTCTCTTTTAAAATATAAGATAACATGATTGGACGATCTTATTTATTTAAATAAGTATATGTAGCCAGATTGTTTACATAGCCAGATTGTTTACCTAGGCTCCTTTTTATTTGCTTGAAATTGCGATGCACTGTTGCATAGCCAGATTGTTTACATGATTCATTGACATCAGGCTAGCTGACCTTGTATTTGCATGCATGATGATAGATAGTGGTCATGATGGCTGTCAGGATTATTGAAATGATAGTCCATGTTTGCAGATGATTGCGAAAGGAATGAGGCAAGCAATGTAGAGAAAAATTTCAACCCAACTGAAATTGAAGATGGCCACAACTTAGATAGATTAAAACGTGCTGCACTTACTGCACTCTCAGCTGCTTCTGTTAAGGCTAAGCTTCTTGCCAAGCTGGAAGAAGATGAAGTGCGGAGACTCATCTCATTAATCATTGATAAACAGGTACTCAAGGAAATATACATCTATCTGAGTCTCTCTCATGCTAATTTGTGGATCAACATGTCCAAAATATGGATATCATTTAAAAGTTAAAAAAATTCCATTTGCCAATTTGAAGTTATATATTGCCGTCAGTTATCAGCGTTTTCTCCTGTGCAGCTGCACAAGTTGGAGACAAAATTGTCACTTTTCTCTGACATTGAAAGTGTGGTGTTGCGGATGAGAGAACAAACAGAGAAGGCAAGACACAGACTAATGTTTGAGCGTTCTCAAATTATTGCGGCTAGACTTGGTGTGCCCCCTTCCTCTCTCAGAGCAAACCAGGCTTCCCTACCGGCGAATCGTTTGGCCATGGGATATGGTACCTCTGGCCCAAGACCTTTTAACATGGCAACCCAGAAGCAACCACCACCTCTAAGTCGGCAATGAAGATGGGAATGCATTTGTTTTTCCATTCTCTGGTAGGCCTATTACTTTTGGTTTTTATTCTCATTGTTGTATAAAAAACGCATGTGAAAAAACGAGCTCAGAATATGTTTTTGGTTGGACACTTTTACAAGCTTGAACATTCCTAATCATCTCAATTGTCAGGGAGTCCAGTATTTTTTCCCCCTTTTTTCTTTATGTTCGTTATTTTAGAGCTTTCAGGTCTTGCTGGATGTTGTGTGGTTGGATTAAGTTTGTTTTCTGGACAAGGTGCGAATTTGATACCTCCCATGCTCTTAAGATACTAACGGTTTATTGACTCAATGACAGAATTATTATTATTTTTCCGCAAGCTGATTGATTTTTCTCACCAAAGGAGGTAATTGCTACTGAAACATTATATTTGAATGTATTTACATGTACTTGTATGATCCTTCAGGAGCAGTTAAACTGATGAAAATATTGGCTTAAATGGTTCATATCTTCCATTTTTTTTTCCATACAGTATGGACATGGAGGTTTAAATATCAGTGGCTGCCATAGCACTGCTCAAAGTTAAATGAAGGTTAAATTTGGACGATTAGGATCAGTTAAATTATATTTGTTTCTCCATATCAATAAAGGATTGTCTAACTCAGTCAGCTTCATCGATCAAACTGATATAACTAGGGCGGTGAATAAGCTGAACTGAGCTTGGAGATGTTTAAAATTATTTGATTGTTTAAAATTTTTAGTTGTTTAATCGATTATTGAGTTTGATAATTTAAATTTATTTTATTTTATTATTTATTTAATATATTAAAAAAAGTTTTATTAATTAATATAATTCATGAATATTGTTCATGAATATTGTTTATGAATGTTATTTATAAATGTTGTTCATGAATGTGAACGAGTTAAATACAAACTTATTTATTTAACCTAACGAATTATTTAAATTTATTTATTTAATTAATTTTATACATATTAAACTAATATACTAAACTTATTCATCTAACACTTGGGGTATATAACTCATGAACTACCGCTGTCTTGGATTGATGACGTGCTGCTGTCATAGTAATCAACTATCATCACCTAAATCACTATCGTCACCCATCCCGATCCAAGAAACTTTTACCCATCACTTGTGCGACTCAAAGATCCATAAAGTTGGGCATCCTGTTTTCAGGGCTTTTTCTGAGTTTTTTTTGACGGTGTGAAAGTGTCCGTATATCGAATAACTCCAAGAATGGAAGACTTTGGAGTCGACTACTTAATTTCTTTTTAAAAGTGCATCTGGAAAGAGGGAACTATTGTACATCGCCGGAGGATGTCGTAAAGCAGAGGGCAAACTGAAAAGCAGAGGGCCCAGTCCCTTGACCACTGCTCGATATTCAATTCGTTTGATGTGGTAATAGAATAACACGTGACGCGTCCATGGAGAGTCTCTTTCATCGGACCGCCTTCGTCATCACGACTCACCACACTTCTCATCAGCTTGCACGCAATAGCCCGGACACACCAATCTATCACGAATAAAGCTCGCGGTCTAAGATATCATCATTTAGAAATTTAAAATTTAAAATTCAATAAAATCAAGATAAATATCTTTTTTATATATTAATCACTATTCTAAAATTTAGTAGTCGTCTATAATTTACCTTCTCTGTATTAACGCTGGGGCGAACGTATTCACCTTTACCATCATGAATAAAACTCAAATAAATATCTTTGAAAAAATAAAAATCTAAATTTTAGACGGTAGTTTAATTAAAGATTCTCTCATCCACTTTTAGTGGATCAAGTCCGGGTCCATTGTAGTAATTAAAAAGATTTAATGATCCCTATCTGTTAAATAGATGGGGATCATTGAATCCTTCCTATCAGACCAGGGTAGACAGATAATAATAATTTTATCCTGATCTTAGTACGGTGGGAGGAGATATGTGCATTTCTTATGTAAATAGAACTTAATTTTCACACCGACCACATCTACAAGATTGAATTATTGATAAAATTAGAACGTCATATTAAAATTACCATACTTCGTGAATTTATTTAATAGAAATATAAGATCCAGTCATCTATCCAAGAACTAATTGGGGATGATAAAGCTTGAATACCTTATATAAAAAAAATAATGATATTCTTTCCTTTATCGAAGTATGACTATTAATGTTTCTCACCTATTCAATTTATTAAGCTGTCATGTTGATGTTACTCTTTCCTTTATTGAAGTATTGATGTTTCTCACCTATTTAATTTACTAAGTTGTCATGTTGATGTTACTCTTTCCTTTATTGAAGTATTGATGCTTCTCACATATTACATTTACTAAGTTATCATGTTGATGTCATATTGATGTTTTCATTTTTCTTTTAATCGGTATTCAAATCATACAATTTAATTAATTCTAAAAGTAACTGAATTAATTTTATTAAAAATTGTTATGATCATCCGAATAAATTAGAAAGTACAAATAAATCCTAGTAAAGAAGTACATCTAAAATTTTTAAACTTTCTAAGTGTAATATGTGATATTTTAAACTTTCCCTATTAATAGCAAATAGTAGGAAAGCCAACACACTAAATTTTAATATTAATTATATAATATTTTTACCATGAACCCTTGCAAGATTGCGATGTATTTGAGCGGAAAGTAAACTTCATTCTTAGTTTTTCATGGTGCTGATTTTGAATTCTCCAAGAATTTTAGTAGTTCGATTTTACATTTCTATAAGAATAAGCATTCTTTGACCATGCTTAAGTGTACCATGAAGGGTTTTTCTTTAATTTCAATTTTATTGAAATTTCATCATGGCAACCCTTCTTTCTTGACTAGAGCAATAATTTTGATTAAAAGTTTTTTTTCGATAGAATTTAGAATTTTCGATTCCAAGAAATGGTGAGACGTCATTATTTGAAGAGTAAATAAATGACACTACCATATTCATAATCCATAATATTTGTTTGGAAAGATACTTAATATTTCATTGTTTCACTTTATGGCCTAACGTAGAAGAAAACATATATTATTTTTGTTGGACTGTGACAGGGTGTTTATGATGGTTGACAAGATGCACGTTGATATGGTGATAGGGAGATGAAGACATGTGAGCAAGAGGGGCATTTAAGTCATTTTACTGTTTAGGGCTTTAAAAGGAGAGATTCTTTGTTGTCTTAAAATGAGCCGGCGCCGCCTACCCTTTCCATGCCGACGCCACCAACTCCCCTTGGTCGCCACCTCCTCTCCCGCGAGCGGTCACCTCCTCTCTCCCGTTCACGCACGCTACCGCCCCAGGCCGATTACGATGTCGCCTCTCTCCCTCTTCTCCTCTGCTCTCTCTCTCTCGACGACAGTCCGAGCAAGTCGCCGCCTCCTCCCTCCTTCACGTCGACGCCTCACACCGCACGAATGCACCTCACCTCCCTTATTTCTCCAGCGGCCTTAGCTCCTTGAGCTCTCTGTTATGCTGACGGCCACCCTCCGACGATACCCCTCTCCAATCACTGGCTGCACGGTGTTACCATAGTAGCCTCCTCTATCCCTTCTCCATGCCGCTCATCGCCGCCCACGCCGTCCCCGGCGTCCACATCAGCAGGCCACATGCCACCCTTGGCATCGCCTCCCTTTCCCTCCTTTACGGCACCCTGCGCTCCATCGACCATAGCCGGTGGGCACTGTCCTCCGGGTTCGCAAACCTCGCACTACCTTATGGTCGTTGCCTTGTCGCCAACCGACCACGCCAGCGTAAGATCAGCCCTTAGCCGCATTCGGTTCCCATCGTTGCAAACGACTTCCGAGCCACAGTCGTCCCCCATCGTCGTAGAAGATCTTCGATTTGCGCAGTCGTACATGCCTTCGAGTCGTCATTGTGTTCCGGTCGTCGGCCTTCGTGCCATTATTGTATCCCAGTCTGCGTGCCGATCTTATATCCCGTCTTGCGTGCCAATCTCCTATCCCAACATGTGTGCCGATCTCATATCCTGGCTTGCGTGCCGATCTCATATCTCGGCCTGCGTGTCGATGTCATATCCCGATCCTCATGTCGCTGCTAGGTCCCAGCCTGTATGTCGTCTTCCGAATCCAGGTCGCGCTTGACTAGGTGCTGTCAGATCCAGCTCTTCATCCTGCTTGGAGTCATATGCTCTTCCGGGTCACGACAACTCAAGCAGCTTCCCGACTAGCTCACTGATCCACCCGAGGGCGCCCCAGGGCCAAGGTACGTTCTCCGTACTCACTTTACATTCATTTCATTATTATATGTCTTAGTCTATTACTTATATACTCGTTGGATTTGCCTCGAGCATCATGGCACCAAGGACCGGGACGACCTGGTCACTGGCTACAGATAATGTTAATCAGAGGACTTCTGATGACTTAGTCAACATATGAGTCAACTTAGCATACCTCCTT